>MJUU01048836.1:68957-93286 GCA_002080025.1 Modiolus philippinarum
AAATTTGCAATTTTGGCCCCTTTGACCCCTTGTAGCTCGGAAACGGTAAGAGCTACGCAAAATCCGTTGACATATTACTGAAAGCTTATATCAAGAGGAATTCAAAGAAAAAAATCCCATCGAAATCCGATGGAAATTAAAGATTTTACATATTTAGAAAAATTGCATTTTTGCCCCTTTGACCCCTTGTAGCTCTGAAACGGAAAGAGCTACGCAAAATCGGTCAACATACTACTGAAAGCTTATATCAAGAGGAATTCAAAGAAAAAAATCCCATTGAAATCCGATGAAAAATAAAAATTTCAGGTAATCAGCAAATTTGCAATTTTTGGCCCCATTCGGCCCCTCATAGCTCGGAAAGGAAACAAGATACCAAAAATATAAAAGTTGAGCGCCATATTAATTTTTCATAAGGAATCTAATGAAAAAAACTGCATCAAAATCGGACAAGAAATGAAAAAAATAGATTTTTGAGATTTTCCCCCCATTTGGGACCCATTTATCTCATTAACGATACATGTGACATAAAATCCGTTGACATACATCCGATTCCAAATTTCGTAAGGATCACACTGAAAGAAACCCCATCAAAATCCGATAAATAATAAATATTCTACAGCCCAATATATGAAAACACCTAATTTTTAAAAAAACGGGCGGGGCCACAATACCCAAAACCAATCCCAACCTTCCTTTTGTGACAAGCAACATTATGTTAGAATTTCATAAGGATTGATCAACTAGAACTGAAGTTATGGCACGGAAACGAAGAGTCTACAGACGCCGACGACGCCGCCAGTATCATACCAATATACGACCTCAAAAATTTTTTTGCGGTCGTATAAAAAATGGTATAGTTGGTGTTAATACTTTACATTCCAGTGTGTTGGGATATTCTCGATGTCTGTATAGAATTCTCATCTTCTGGGTATGTTCTCGAGTCTTGGAACTGTTTGTAGGACTTCAGCCATGCGAGTGGTTGTAGAGTACAACGCGGTTCTGCACAGGTGGTTCTCATGCTGAGGTAGATATGTGCTGATTCCCACTGTATTAAAAATTGCGGTGTTGCATCTGGAACTTGAAGTTTAATCAGGGGTGTAAAAATCTGTTAGTCCGACGCCTGGGGCAGTGCAGTAAAATGCCTCGGACTTGGCTTTTTCCCTTTAGAAAAAGTTCGTCGGGCCTTTCTCTATTTATCTTTAAAATATTTTCAATTAATTGATTGAAAGTTTCAGTTAAATTGAGTGTCAAGTTTAGCCTCAGACATCGATAAATAACTTTCTGGTAGTGTTTTCAACAATCTATTTTTGTTATCAGTATAAAAATAGATCAATATTCTAATTAGCATCAGAATCATTTTGGCATTTCATTTGATCAGATTTTATGTTTCTATTCATGTTATTTTAACATGTCTTAAAAATCAGATCCCTACAAAAATCTGATAATGTCGCTGTTCGAGGGCTTTGCATTTATAGAGCAGGGCTTTGGCTTGACAAATCTTTAAAAGCCCTGGGCTTGGCCTTCAGGAAGAAATTTTTACACCCCTGTTTAATACTGCTGCAGAATGTTCTTGGTGGTGAACTGCTTTCAGACATCTGGTTGGGTAATCCTTGTGGTTCTGGCTGCTTACATATTTAATGTTCATCTTGCGCAATGTTTGGTATTGGAATGGTTTTTCATTTCTAATTTTCTGTGTGGCACGGCTTGAGAAAGTTGGAGGATTGGTGGTTCTCTCCATTGTTTCTTCTGTTTGTTGTTTAATTTTACTTTCCTTTGATGCCTGTGTGGAATCTTCATCTTCTTGGTATGGTCTGGAGTTTTTGAACAGGTCGAAGTCGGCCATGCGGGTGGTTGTAGAGTACAACGCGGTTCTGCAGATGTGGATCCGAAAGGATGCAAGGGTTCACTGGTAAACAGAGAACTGAAGTAGCATTTATAGTGAACCAACACCTGTGGTGGACATCGTGTGGTAGGGCCGCCAAGCCCCCAGAAGCCAAAGGATTAACAGCGCAAAATCCTGCATTCTGAAAGTTTCATGGCACATATCTTCAAATCCTTAAACTCCCGTTCTTCATAAATATTTGTTTTGTTTTAAGACTCTTTTCCTGATCAAAATATATATAAATTGAATGTTTAGAATAAATATTATGTTACTTAAATATTGATGACGTAATAATACATTTTCTTATGCCATTTATTAGCTGTTATAGCATATCATTGATATGAACATGATGAAAAGAGGATAAACTTTCTTCCGCATCTTAATATTTTTTTTAAAGTAGAATAGTTCATAGACTGTTTATTGTTTTACATGTACCGACTTTTTAATCAATTTTACTTGACTTGACAGCTGCCAATTCAGTTAAGTATATGCATACAGATTAGTGGTGCTCTCTCCCATGTACAAAACAAGTATATATGTACAACTCCAGATAAAGGGATTGTAGCAATAGCTAGTTATGTTACATAAACCTTTTAACTATGTAGAATCTTAATTCCACAGTGAGGTACTATGAGATAGTAAGTAACAGTCCCAAACGGCAAAATAACTGTATTCAAACTGTCAATGGAGTCTAATTGCCACTGGGACATGACTGAACAAAAGTCAAAATACGTTTTTTGTGTAAGCGTTATATGCTTGATCGATAAATGACATCACGGGAATATGTAACAAAAGTTGTCAGAAGACAACATAGCTCGCCGGGGATTCCAGTAACTTCAATGCACAATAAATTAGAAAGTAACTAGAATACTGACAAAGTCAGAAAGGGCCCTGCCCCTTGCATGTCCCAAAAACCTGTATGCTGAATTTAATGGAAATCATAAAACAATATTTGGGGAAAAACATAAATAACAAAATCTTAAGTTATTGTAACCTTGTATATCAAAATCATATAAATCCCTGAAGGCAATCTTAATTTATTGTACAACATAGAGCTAATTCTCAAAATATGCACTTTTTCATATAAAAACTAATTTTTTCCCTCAAAATTGTTTTCAAATTTTCCTCAAAAATGAAAGGGAGCTTCCTTTGGTCAAGAACAACCTTGAGTATCAAAATAATTCAAATCCCTAAAGGTAATCTTAAGTTATCATACGACATACAGCTAATTCTCAAAATAAGCACTTTTTCATATAAAAACAAAGTCTTTTCCCAAAAATCATTTTTTGATTTTCCTCAAAAATGAAAGGGAGCTTCCTTTGGTCAAGAACAACCTTGAGTATCAAAATAATTAAAATCCCTAAAGGTAATCTTAAGTTATCATACGACATAGAGCTAATTCTCAAAATATGCACTTTTTCATATAAAAACAAAGTCTTTTCCCAAAAATCATTTTTTGATTTTCCTCAAAAATGAAAGGGAGCTTCCTTTGGTCAAGAACAACCTTTGAGTATCAAAATAATTCAAATCCCTAAAGGTAATCTTAAGTTATCATACGACATAGAGCTAATTCTCAAAATATGCACTTTTTCATATAAAAACAAAAGTTTTTTCAAAAAAAATCATTTTCAATTTTCCTCAAAAACGAAAAGGAGCTTCCTTTGGTCAAGAACAACCTTGAGTATCAAAATAATTCAAATCCCTAAAGGTAATATTAAGTTATCATATGACATAGAGCTAATTCNCGGTTTGTTATACGCTTACTTTCGTAAAGTATTGGGTTCCAGATTGTTTATTCAAGTAGAAATTGCCAAAATCGGCACCCAATGGATTCAAAACTTTATCAAGGCACAGAAATTTAAGCAATAAAAGCTGTTTTAACGTCGTTAAACTTCAGTCTTCAATGTGTGGGGCTCCTTATATTTCAACTTCATAATAAAAAAAATTGATTCATCTGATCAGAGTTTGGATTTTTTTTTTTTTTAACTTGCACCGTCAGTAAAACCGTCAGTAAAAGGCTGTGTGAAGGGACAGTCCGAGGTAGTTGACATTTCTAAAAATTATAAAATCTTCTTGAATAGAAAGTTTTGGACTTTAACTTATCTTGATAATGTGATTTCTTTATTCATACATGATCACTTTGAACAAACTTTGCAGTAAAAAAGAGAGTAAAATGAAACGCACACATTATACTAATTAACTGTTGTACTGACTACTTTTTTCCCAATTTTGAACAAATCGCGTGAATTTTCCCAATTTTAAAGGCACAGGACCCTGGGTACAAAAGGTGGGATTAACCCCTGCATAGAGCTAATTCTCAAAATATGCACTTTTTCATATAAAAACAAAGTCTTTTCCCAAAAATCATTTTTTGATTTTCCTCAAAAATGAAAGGGAGCTTCCTTTGGTCAAGAACAACCTTGAGTATCAAAATAATTCAAATCCCTAAATGTAATCTTAAGTTATCATACGACATAGAGCTAATTCTCAAAATATGCACTTTTTCATATAAAAACAAAGTTTTTTCCCAAAAATCATTTTTCGATTTTCCTCAAAAACGAAAGGGAGCTTTCTTTGGCCATGTTCAACTTTGAGAATAAAATCATAAAAATCCGTGCAGGCAATCTTGAGTTATAATACGACATAGAAATTGCTGACGGACAGACAGGCTGATTACTATAGGGCGCCGCCATTTCATGGCGGGGCCTCATGGCAGGGCCCTAATAATAAAAAGCTTTCTTCACAAGAAAGTTACATATCAAATTTAAACACCCTACATTGTATCACTAAACAACTTAATTCTAGAAGCAAAGTTAAAAGTTTTTAAAAAATTGCCCTCAGGGCAAGGTCAAGGTCAAAATGTCTACAAATATGTTACCTTTAGAAAGCTCTCCTCATAAGGAAGTTACATACAAAATATGAACTCCCTACCACTAAAAGCCTACCTTCTAGAGGCAAGGTTCAAGTTTTTTAAAAATTGCCCTAGGGGCATGGTCAAGGTCAAAATGTCTACAAATATGGTACCTTTAGAAAGCTCTCCTCATAAGAAAGTTACATACCCAATATAAACACCCTACCACTAAAAGCCTAACTTCTAGAAGCAAGGTTAAAGTTTTTTAAAAATTGTCCTAAGGGCAAGGTCAAAATGTCTACAAATATGGCACCACTAGAAAGCTCTCATCATAAGGCAGTTACATACTAAATATGAACACCCTACCACTAAACATGCTAAAAGCCTACCTTCTAGAGGCAAGGTTAAAGTTTTTAAAAATTGCCCTAAGGGCAAGGTCAAGGTCAAAATGTCTACAAGTATGGTACCAAAAGAAAGCTCTCATCACAAGGATGCCACATACCAAATATCACCATCCTAGTTCTTCAGGTCTCCATTCCACAAGCCAGGTTAAAGTTTTGCTGACGCCGACGCCGACGAAGGGATGATGACAATAGCTCTCCGGACATTCGCCCCGGAGAGCTAAAAAATCGAATTTTCTTCTCTCTGGTCTAAAGAATTTCAGTATATAAATTAATATTATCCTTTACTGTAAAATGCAAAAAAAAGTTTCTTAAATGTTAAGTAGATCGGGAAAAGCCATGCGACCATAGATTGTCTTGTCACAGGTATTTGTTACCGTAATTTATATTATCAATTTATGTTCGACTGAAACATCCCTTGTTTGCACTTTTCAGTAGACCTTACAATGATAGTAGAACTATACAGAAGCAAATCCCTGTGGCCTGCAGGTAAAAAGTTTCACTGACAGTGTTTGACATGTACATTCCACCATCCAAAACCCCGGACTGGTTTCCAAAATCCGTTGATATTATTGTACTCGTATAACACACTCGTTACCATAAGTCTGCTATCCAATGAAAAATGGCGACTCTTTCGTTTTGTTTACAAACTGACATCAAATTTATTTCCAGAAAGAAAATAAAGTGAAAATTACGGCTGTTGTATATTTTTGTATATTGGAAAAATTAGTCGGCGGCTGAGGCACCAGTAGACATCGATTTCGGCGGCAACCGGCTTCAAATGGAAGCCCTGGGTGTTTTTTTGTAAATACGTTTAATTAGCACTAATAAATCTGGAGTGGTGAAAAGTCTTAGGCCTGCAGGTCAGTTTTTCTGTCCATCCTATGAAAGTTTCACTGGTCCTACAATTTTTTTTAATTTGTAAACCCAACCTGAAAATAATGCTTTTTTAATAATGCAGAGAAATGAAGACAGGGTGCAGAATTTAGGGTTCTGCTTTTACCACAGAATCTAAGAGAAACTTTCACTGGCACATGTTTCTTGTCATTTATGGAGAGGTGGCAACAGAGGTTTTGACCTTAATTTTCTCATTGTCATTAAATAAGTTTTCNATTTCCGGTTCTGACAAAAGGCGACACGGATCGGAACGAAAGATTCACCGGAGACGGAAATGAAAGAAATCCGGATTTTGTAAACATTGTTGCCGCGATTGGGAATTTTCTTGTTTGGGGAATGGAGCCGCCAAGAGGGGAATGGGGCCGCCGGGCGGCCCTAAATTATATAGTAGCGTCATCCTTGACCTTAATTTTCTCATTGTCATTAAATAAGTTTTCATTTGATTCAACCAGTCAAATAAGTTTTTTTTTTTTTTTAGCATGCATGAACATGACTTCAGTTTTGTTTCATCATTTACCCTTAGTATCCATTTCCTCCCACGTTGACATTTGGTCCAGAAACTCCAGACAGGTCTTTTCTCACTTGTAAATTTGATTCTTTGGACTTTTCCATCCTACTCAGTACTACATAGATTCCTTTGCAGCCACCACATGTTTCCCTGGTGTTGCAAAGTAGGTGTATACAATTTGGCCATAACATTTGACAACAGGAAACTAGTTCCGAATTATACATAATAAAACCCATGTTAAAAAGTAACCTACTACACACGTTTTGTTTAATCGATTATGAGGACTGTCACTAGGGGTGTAACAAACACCTACCTCACGGTTCGATACGTATCATGATACAAGGGCTACGGTTCGATGCGTTTCTATTCGATTCATTCTTGCGTCATTTTTATCAGTGACAGCTAGGAAGATGACAATATTTATTCTATGATTTGTATATAATTAATGTTAACTACTTTAAATATAAATTGTACCAGTTGATTTAGCATTTTTCAGTTTTTCTATTGTAAGAAGTAATCCAGTGATTTGTTTGCTCCAACAACTATAGTTCTGATACTTAAAACTATTCTCAGATCTTTATTATTTCGTGATTTTTTTAGCAAACTCAAACTGGAAGTGTAAGAAAATCTTAGTAATTGTGCATAATCCTCTCTGTTCAAAAGCTGTCTGAGATGTATAAGCTCTGAACGTTCCTTATTTGATGCAAACTAAAAAACTACGGTCGGCAAGTCGAATCTTTTTACACGCCCGTAGTTGGTTTTGTTCGTTACTGCGCTTTAGCGGTAATTAGTCATACCGCTAAAACCGGAAGTTTACATTAGAGTTGTTTCCTCCAACAAAACGAAGATTTTCGGTTTATGTTGCCAACTTCTCGTGAATATTTTGACATAAATAGTTAGCGGTTACATACATAGGCACGTTTATAGTGGAAAAATGTTATTTGCATTGACTACGCTGCAATCATAGGTCATTTTGTCTGTGGTTGAGTTGTTAGCTTTCGTTTGTAACATACTGAACATTCGGGATCGAAACAGAATCGAAATACGGGTTTAAAGAACGGAAAATCGAACCGAACAAAAAAATTGTGGTTCATCGAAACTTCGGTGAATCTTTACCCCCCTAACTGTCACATACAAGCAATAGACGAATTTCCAATTTCGTTTTATGAATGAATTGCCCCGATTGACCTGAGAGGGCAATCAGAGTAAATTGAGTCAAGTAACATTGTGACATCCAAATATCGATATTGTGACATCAAAATTTTCCGGGAAAATTCATCAATTGGAAACCGGTAGGTATTTTCACCGCCGACCACCGCCGACCACTTAAAACCCATAAAATGACCACTAAAAATTAAAAATATATGCTCATATACTATTGATATATTCTATTCTACTATTTTATTTATATAGAAACTTTTATAATAGTTATAATTCAGTTCTAAAGAAGCACACGAAGATCGGCGACCGCTTGTAAAAGTTTATAGATCTTGAAAATAAGGTTTCAAAATGTTTAAATCTTCAGTATTATATATTTTTCATCTAATGCTAAGTACTAACTTAAAACGTGATTAAAGACGGAAAAATAAACAAAAAGCAAGAAAACATTGGAAAATAATAATACTAGGGTAATCGGCGGTGCTCACGGGTTATGATAGATGGTCGGCCGTGATATACATTGCATGGACTTGCATCTATAAAAAAAATTCAAATAACATTTTTTTTAAATATATGCTTATTTGAACAAATGAAATCATTATTTAAGATGCAAAAATTAGTACAAAATTGCAAGAAAACTGTGACAATAGAAAACATGGTCGGCCGTATTCGTTACTGAACTGAGTGTGGTCGGCCGAGGTCATATCTAATGCAAATAAGTATTCTTTTTTTATTTATGCTTAAATGAACAACTGAAATCATGATTTAAGACAGAAAATGTCAAAATACCCAATAAAACAATAGAAATTCGTTATCTTAAGGAGGTCGGTGGTGGTCGGCGGTGAAAATACCCACCCATTGGAAACTCGTCTATATGCCAGACCTAGATACTTTTTGACAGTCAGGACAGACAGGGCCAAAAATGTTCGCTAACTAGGCATCATTTTGTGTTGTATCATTGTGCAATCTGCATCACTTTGTATCATTGTGCATGGTGATACTAAACAGTCAAGAACATTTCCTATCAAAATAGGATACATGTACATGTATACTATATGCATGGCTAGCTATTATCTATAAAGAACCTCAGGACATTGGCTTCAAGGTCCTGCTCAGTTTAAACTTGGATAGTGATTGGGGATGTTTATTATGGGCAGGTATAATGACGTTTACAGCAAAAACAAGCATGACAGGTAAATAAGTCGACGTGTTTATCGCCGCAAAACGATAAGTAAGATTCTGTATAGTGAAGAGATTTGACAGCCATTTAAAAGCCTTCCCCGAGTAAAGATTGCTTGTATTGTCGCTTACATTAGATATAAAATCCATCTTGTCTGTCCTCTTAACTGAAAATTCAACTGAAAACGTGTGTGGAGACAGCCGCCATCATTACCGGATGCAGAAAATGCGGAAGTATGCAATACTGTAAACATGCGCAGGGTTGAATGTCAAAAATGCGTTCGAAAACTTGATCCTCGTAGTTTTTAAGTGCTCTGGCTACTGAAATCGTTATGTAACAAGATTTGTGGCACATGAAATTAACAAAAAGCTCCAGTAAACTATACCAATACAGCAGAAATTCCAAGATGCATAGTATGGTCTGAAACCATTTAGATATGTAGCCCCTATGGGATTTGGAATAGTCTTCAAGATGAACCAGAGACATATAATTAATTATATGTCTCTGGATGAATTGACGCAGAGACATAAATGTGTCTGATTGACGATATCAGCGTTTCGCGCCTCAAGCGGAATATCAGGTTCGATAACTCTAACAGGCTTGTCATGGAATGTTTCTACCACTGTGAACTATGATAAATCTGCATATTTTAATATTAATTTGAAAGCTCTGTTCACCCAATTTTTTCGTATCTTGGTGATAATTGATGTGTATACTATCACCCCTATATGAGTGATTTCCTGTTGGAGTTATCGAACCTGATATTCCACTAGAGGCGCGAAACGCTGATATCGTCAATTTACCTGTATTGAGACACCTGTCGGTTGTTACCTGTAATATGATTACACTCTTAAATTGAACAGGGACTATATAAAGCTAACAAATAAATAAGTCTGTTGCAAGGATTTATAATGTCCTTGGTCTGTTGTAAGCTTCAGATTTCAATATTGTTTATTGGGGTATGTTTTGTATAATTAATTATATGTGTGTTAAGTTAAGTGACACATACCACCTGTTGATATTCTGATCACCTTAAATTCACCTAGACAAACATTTTTGGAAGTGTCCGGTCTCTTGGCATAATGCATTGTTGCTACATTAAAGAGGTAAGAGTTAACACCATGTGTTGAAATCATAGATGTACTTAGAAAACATTTTTTTTCAATAGGTTCATACAAGTGTTGGGTGAAACATGCTCAAATGACATGCAAGCAATACACATTATATTTACAAAGGCACAGTTGAAAGGGACCAAACACGTTTTTTTTTATTGTTATTTCATTTCGTTTTATTTAAAAGTCATATTAGATATTTATATATATCAATAACATAAAGGAAAAGAAGAAAAAATAACAACAAAACAAAAACAAAAAAAAAAACAATAAAAGAAACAAGCAAAAATAACACAAACAAAAGAGGGAAAAAAAACAACAACAACAAAAAATAAAAGTAAACAAACAAAAATTTTTAAAAAACGAAAACAAATAATAATAATAATATATTACAAAACAGAAATATTTTGTAAAAATCAAAATATGTTCAGATCATTGATACCCTTTGAAATCTAATTTTTTTTTTTCATTGGTTCATGCAAGAGTTGATCGCAAGTGCACAAATGACATTTAAGCAAACACATAATCAAGGACGTATAATGATTATAAGTCCTTGACATAATATATTAACACAGGCACAGATGGAAAGGGGCCAACATGATTTTTTTCATTTCTTTTCATTTAAAAGTCATATTAAATATTTCTATATATTTAAATAACATAAAGTAAAAGAAAAAACAACAACAAAAAACAAAGAAACAAGCAAAAATAACATAATATATATAAAAAAATAAATAAAATAACAAAATTAAAACAGACAAGAAAATTAAACAAACAAATTTATTATAAGTCAAAAACAAAACAGAACAAACATAATAATAATAATAATAATAATAATAATAATAATAATATGACAAAAAATATATTTTTTGTTCATATTTTGTTAAAAAAAATCACTCGTGAACAAAAACTTGAAAATATACAAGGAAAGGTTGATCTAGGTTTCACACTGTTACATCAAGTTCGAGGCTCCAAGTTCGTGGCAAAGCTTAATTTCTGTCAAAATTTGATTATATAAAAATGCATTTCATGAAAAAAACAAAAAAAACAAAAAACAAAAAAACAAAAACAAAAACAAAAAAAAACAATAATCCTTTCATGAGAAAAAGTTCTTTTCTCAAAGTGAAGTTTCCAAATATTATGTGAAAATGAAGTTGCACAGTAATTATTTTCAAGCTTTAATAATGAAATAAAAGAAATATTTCATTCTTTTGAGCTTTGTCACACAAGTGATTAAGAAATCAATATAATATAATAATAATGATTTTCTGAACAACAAAAAAAGATTTTTTTCATGTGTTTTTTTTAATTATTTTTATTTTTTATTGTATTTTCTCTCCTTTGAAAGAACATGATTGTCACTGCTCAGTATTTTTTAAAATATATTTTTGTTCAATCTAAATGTTAACTAAAATTTATTAATATTTGTAGAAATATCTTAATACAACTGTTTTGAGAGCTATAATTGGATTAATACTTGAAAGAAATCACCCAGGCCCGCACCCAGGGGTATAGTTCCAATTAACACACCTGTAGAGCACAGGGTGTTTATTCACCTCGGTAAAACATGTATGTAAATTGAATATCAATTGCAGTTAAAGATTCATAGGTATTTAATTAGTTTTATTTCATTTTTTTCATATTCTATCAACATATATCTATTTTTTTTTTTCATTTTAACCAATAGAGCCTATACAAGTCTGTTAGTTATCTCCCCTTATCCAGAAACGCTGATAGGGTCAATTGAGGAATCAATCAAACCTCTACCAGTTAAAGACATCATTTCCTTCCTGCTCATATGTTATCTGTAAATCTTATGTACTGAATATCTTTATTTCAGTGTTATTTGCTGTTTCCAGCTTATGTCTTCTCTGTTCATGCTTAGTGTTTTTCTGTTTTTTGCTTATTTTTATGTAGCTTTGATGATTTATTTGTTATTTATGTATTATAAGTCGGAATAAATAACAAAACACCGAAGTCACAGCGATGTGATGGAGGTGACTGATTATCTACCTTGACGAAATTGGACTTTTAGTGTTTCCTGTGACTAATATAAATTGATCGTAAAAGAGCAAAGCGTAGTGAGCCAGGGGCAGCACTAGTCAGTCTATCGGGATTTTTAGCCGTCACCTGTTGTTAGTGTAGCCAGCGTAACACAACAGGAACCCATTTTATTAGAACGTTAGCCCGTTTTCCAGTCGTTCCGTCCCCAGTCGCTCCATCCCCAGTAGTCCCGGCCTAAAGTAGATCCGGCCCCAATTTGAAAGTAGTTGCGGCCCCATATATATTAATTTGACTATTTAAACCAACAAGCTTGTATATACTAAATAATTAATTTAATCAGTCAATTAACTAATTAATTAGACTGATTAGCTCATACTAGTACATAAAGAAGCCAATTAAAAACGGATGTTTTCTTAAATAAGGGTGGTCAAAGCGCATTTATATGATCGAAAAAATAATTGACTTATTAATGTTTTCTTCAAGGCTACAGTTAAAATTATGTTTGTTGACGAACCTGCATAATATGTTCAAAAAGATGCATGACAAGTCTTTAAGTATACTACTGTTATTCATTAATAGAATATGGTTCTTACAAGAACTCCCTTCTCAATGGAAACATTCAGTCATCATCCCAAGTTTAAAACAAGGCAAGAATCCCAGTGACCCTCAGTCCTATAGACCACTTGCTCTCACATCTAACTTCGTAAAATTATGAAAAAAATGGTAAATAATAGATTACGATGGGATTTGGAAAAAAAATAATTGTATAATCAAAACCAAAGTGGATTCAGAACAAACAGAAATACATTAGAACAGGTTATACGGTTAGACAATGACATACAGAAATCTTTCCTAAAGAAACACTTCACAGTAGGGGTATTTATTGACTTACAAAAAGCTTTTGATATGATATGGAAATATGGACTTTTAGAAAAAATGGTGAAACTTGGTATTAGAGGCAATATGCTCGCATGGGTTAACAGTTTTCTGACTCGTAGAACTATTCAAGTAAAGGTTCAAGTAAAAGTAGATAATACATACTCAGAAATACACGTCGTACAAAATGGTAACCCCCCCACAAGGTAGCTGTATTAGCCCCACCTTATTTAACATCATGGTCAATGACATGGCAGAATGTATAAAATATTGTTCAATCTCCCAGTTTGCAGATGATAGCGCAATATGGTTATCAGGTATAAACTTACAGTTTGTCCAAAATAGATTACAACACGACTTAGACAATATCTTTAAATGGTGTCAGAAATCTGGCTTTCTTTTGTCCCCCCCAAAAACCGTAGCTATAATCTTCACCAGAAAGCGTAAAATTGGTAAATTATCATTAAAAATTGGCCACTCAATGCTCAATGTTGTAAAGGAAGTTAAGTTCTTAGGTATGATATTTGATGACAAGCTGACATGGTTGAAACATATACAACATTTACAGGCTAAATGCAGTAAAGTATTGAATTGCATGAAAGTATTAACAGGTACAAGATGGGAGCTAATAGTTATACTCTAAGAAATATTTACATTGCACTGATTAGGTCTAAACTAGACTATGGATGCGAAATATATAACTCTGCTTCGCATTCCACTAAGAAAATACTGGACAAAATACAAAGTCAGTCCCTAAGAATCCGTACTGGCGCTTACAAAAATGTAACTACATATAGTTTACAAGTTGAGATGGGTGACCCTCCACTGGAGGAAAGACGAAAAGCTCTTATTACAAAATCTTATATGAATATTATAAGTCATGAGAACGGCCATCCTGCAAAAGAAAGTTTAATCAATACTGCCCCTTATCTGTATTATGCAAAGGATATAAAAGAAAACCAGAAGTATTATATTATTATTGCAAACGATATGTTACAAAAGCATGATATTGACCCCTCTACAATATATCAATATAGACAATTCCCCACCCCGCCATGGTTACTACTTAAACCTTTAGTCAGTACAAAACTATCAAATATTATCACAAAGAAAGATATGCCTGACTTGATTAGAAGTGAAGCTAATCTACTAATTGATACTCAATATACAAATTGTTTGAAAAAATATACTGATGGATCAAAAGATCCAGATAACAATAGCTGTGGTTGTGCATATGTTATACCAGAATTGGGACTTGATAAGGGGTACAGGCTACCAAGCCATGCATCAATTTTCACTTGTGAATTAATGGCAATATTTTTAGCTCTAAGTTGGATTGAAGATTTCAAACCCTTGAATGTAGTAATATTTGTGGATTCATTATCAGCATTACAAGCAATATCTGGAAGCATATTTAAAATAAAAAATCATATTATATATGACATCTATCTCCAATGCACAACGTTAACACAACAGGGAATAAACGTATTTTTTGAATGGGTACCAAGTCATGAGGCATACTCGGTAACGAATTAGCCGACCGCATTGCTAAGAAGGTCCTTTTAAATAGTAACATTGACGTCTCGACGTATGTTTATAAGCAAGATATAAAAAATATATGTAGTCAAATACTAAAAAGTAATTGGCAAATTAATTGGACTCTTAATACCAAAGGTAGAACACTATTTGAAATACAAGACACGGTTAACTTTAAAATTTGCATACCTCGAATGGTTCGGGAAAAGGAAACAAAATTATTTAAAATTAGGTGTGGGTACATTAGTATAAATAAATACTTGTCTACAATTGGGAAGAGTAGAGACGACAAGTGTAGTGTATGTTATGATGTCACTGATAACGTCTATCACTATATATACGATTGCACAAAATATGTTACACAAAGGAACACACTATTTGAGTCCCTCACACAATTAGGTATAACAGATTTTTCGCTGAAAAATTTACTATCAGGTTACTCTGTCACGCTCCATCCTGTCCTTTCATATTTACAGGAAACAGGTGTATTATTTAAGTGAACAAGTACCACCATCAGAACTTGTATTTTGACATGAAACGTATGCTGTTTATATCGCGGCACTTGCACATGTGCATTGATTAAGTAAAGTCAGTATCCAAAAAGTGCCTTATTTTAAATGAAAAATGAGAAAATGGGTTCTACCTATATTAGGGCGAGTTAAATCTCAGCCCAGGAAAAAAAACACAAAAAAGAAAAACAAACAAACATATATACAAAAAAGCATATATGTATATACTGCATTGTAATTTATAACAACATGTGTACTATTTATGAGAATCTGCAAATGCAAATTCTCACAGGAACATGCATATTGATTAAGTAAATAAAAGCACTTAAAACATGCCTTAAACTGGTTTTAGATTTTAAAATAAAATGTGAAAATATATATGTCTTGTTAATTCCATCATATCCAAAGAAAACACTATAGATATATTGAAAATCACATATTTTGTACAAAAACCCTGCATCATTTACAAATTACACTTATGAAATATCTACCATTTTTACGCTCCAAACTTATCATAAAGTAAAGTAAAATATATAAAGCTCGCCAATTCAAGAAATTTCAATCAGTATTGGAAACATTCGAACTATCACTGTAAATTATTCTCCAAAAACGTTCACATCTACCAAGAGTACATTGTGCGGTTATGCGGATGTAAACTTGGATTCTATTGGCTGATTAACCACCTGCTAAATAACCATGTCCGCCCTACACATGACAATCAATAATCATGATAATGTAGTGTTTCACCTACATGTTCACCAAAGTCATTCAAAGCGTACATATAAGAATTGTACATAAGGACAAAATTCACAAAAATGCAGTAAGCATGGATAAATAAACATATCGTAATTAAGGTTTAACCTAGTTTACTTCCACGTAATGTAAAACTAATTTCAGCCTGATATTTACAGTAAAAAATTAAAATGTGAAATACATCGATACTTGGAATAACATGTAAATTATATGAAATATTTTATTTGCGTTCATTTTCAATGGTTTTCGCTCCATGTATTACGAAAACGCCATGTAAACTTTATACAACATGAAAAATCAATACATCATTCGACTGTGTATTGTCCAGAGTACGCGGTCAGTCGACATAGCGTTTATGTGTATAATCGTGTAGTTTAATGTAGGTCATTTTGTAATTATCGTTTTCTTAGTTAAACACAAACAGGTTTGCATAACCGCACAAAAATGTTATCATGCATTGAACTAACTAATATGATTATTTAGATAGTGTCGAAAATGGTTGAACGGCGCGACCTGAAGGTCGCTTGCCGTTCAACGATTTTCGACACTATCTAAATAATCATATTAGTTGGTTCAGTGCATGATAACTTATAATATCTACCTGTAACAGGTCAAATGTCTTGCCCCACTGGGATCGTGCTTACCGTGAACATATAACTTAATTGCTAATGCCTAGGTAATGCCAATACATGACACTAAAAATTACGTATTTTTCTTTAAATCTAAGATAGTCAATAGAAAATTAGACATACAAAGGATGTACATGCTCAAATCAAGTTAGTGTCGACTTATACCCTCGAACTACTACACGTACTTACAGTTTGCTCAACCGGGGCATCATAACCTAAATTTGTACATTATTAATATCACCCGGGCATTAAAGTATTTTTTTTAATATATAATATACTGAAGTCCTGCTGATAAATGATGTATATAAACCTGTTTACGCTTTTTCTGTGGTAAATACTGATATCTATTTTTTTCACTTATATTTTTACTTTTTACACAAACACACCGGTAGGGGTGATTCTTTCAGATACCCCGGGGTAAATCTGGAGAAGTCACCGATATCAGTATATTTATAATCTCTGGATGAAAAGTTTCACATGCATGGATCTCTGGAAGAGCAGACAAGTAACAAATTAACAAACATATTTTAAATGTTTATCTCTTTTGGGAAGGGGGTAGTACATGTTTTAGTTCTATGGACCAAGCACTAACGATCCTTAACAGGGAAGGGAGTTAAGTACCTACAAAATATATATTATGTTAAAATAAAAGCATTATATCCTACCCCATACCTAACTGTATACTGTCTGATAGGGAGAGAGCGAGGGAGACATCTCCCTCTCTCACTCTTTATACAGAAACTACTTTAACGTAATTTTATTAGTATAGAATATGATGCTTCAAAATATATAGGGTATTAAAGGATCTGGTGTGAGGAACCATACTGAAAAGGGGACCAGTTTATCTCACTTCACATTGTATTAAACCACGTGCAAATTTATAAAGTATACATTTGAACGCATTACAACTTAAATATCAGCTGCTAGGTTATAATTTTCAAAACTTTACAACGACAATAAAAAGAACGCGAAAACAAATATGAATTATCGTTTCAATTTATCACAAACACCATTTTCAGCATAGACAGCATTTTTGTTCTAGACTATTTTAAATTGTCACTAAAGTATGTATATATTCAACTCGCCAAAATCATTAAATCATTAAACATAACATTTTTTTTAAAATAAGACAGGCAATATTATACTGTCGATATTGTGTACAAGGGCGCAATTACTGAATAGTAAGTCGCCCCCCAAAACAATAGAAGAAGAAGAAGATCCTGCATCCATGAGTAAAGTTACATGGATGTAGCCTTGCTCATTCCACTCAAACTGGTGCTAGGGGCCGTCTTGAACTTTTAACGAGGTATGAGTAAAGCCCATTGTTGAAGGGTCATAGTGACTTCAAGATGACTGAGGATAACAATAAAACCGTTGTTCCATTGCTTAGTTTTACCATGTATTTGTAGAGATTTTGTCTCATTTGCGTGAACTCAATATTAGGTTTGATAGGGCTGAAAATTTGCATACAAATAATATGTTATAATATTTGCCTGTATATTTCATCTTGTTGCATAATTTTTGGTAGGATTAACATAGGCTCTACTTGTTATCTAATATCCTTTGATATTTATATATCAATAAAATGTTTGAAATTATGCCTTCACAAAAATTTATCAATCCATTTGTTTATGGCAATAAAATTTTTGAATTAAGTTTATGCCCCTCACAATAGATATTTCTACAAAAATATGTTTTGCCGATTTTTTTTTTTCGCAAAATAACGATAAAGGTACAAAATTTAAAATAATTTCACGAATCATGCTAATATATTTATGTTAATTTACGGTACATTTTTTTACCCATATGACGTGTAACGATAGTTGAAAAGAAGCATTTTTTAAAAACGATTAACGATAATGGGAAATATATATCGGGGACGGGTCGACTTCGGGACCTTGGGAACTATCGGGAACGGAACGACTGTGACCGGAACTGACTTGGGGACGGACTGGTTTGGGGACGGAACGACTTGATACCGTTAGCCCAACGTCACTATCCTCCTACGGACCTAAGATGGCAGTTTTCGTTGAACCAACAATGAAATTTTTGCAGCAATGGCAATTTTTGCCTAGCCAACGTTAATTGGTCCTCTTTGTACTTTAAACGTTGAGCCAACGTAAGTTGTACTTTAAACGTTGGGCCCGGAACTAATATAACAGGGACTTGAAACATTCACATTTCTTACAATTTCGGTGTCGCGGCAGATTTACATGTAAATCGTCGTATTTCTAGCATTTCTTTGTTGAAACATATAGGACATTTTAGTACGCTTAAAAGCTAGATTTTTCTACCGATTGTCATACAAAATATACCATTTTATAGAAAAAAGATTGCTACAAATCATAGTATAATTCTTGTAAAAAAAATATTCCACAGTACACGAATTTTGCTCTAAAACTTGGATAATTTTGGCTTTTTAGCTCACCTGGCTATGCAAGGGTGGGCTTTTGCCATCACTTGGCGTCCGTCGTCCGTCCGTACTCCGTCCGTCCGTCCGTCGTCAGCTCACTTTCAAAAATCTTCTCCTCTGAAACCACTGGGTCAAATGGAACCAAACTTTAACTGAATCATCACTAGGGTATCTAGTTTCAAATTTGTTATCTTGTATGTCTTAGGTCAAACAACATGGCTGCCGTTACTAAAAATAGAACATAAGGTAAATTACAGTTTTTGGCAAATAACTCAAAAACCGTTACAGATATCAAAAATCTGACGAAGTAAAAATGATCAGCATGAGCAGATCTACCCATGCTGAAACTTTGAAGAAAATCTGACAACCCGTCTAAGAGTTATTGCCCTTTTTCCGTAAAATTTTCAAAATTTTGATGTTTTTTATTTTTTATTGAAAAAACTATAACAGATAGAGGTTAAGTTTAAATTGCAGAAATGTTCAACATGTTAAGATCTACCCACATGCATATTTTGGAGAAAATCCAAGTACGAGTTGTGGTCCTTTATTGGTCAAATTTTTCGTGATTTTTTACTTTGTCCTTTATTTCAAAAACGCTTTGAGATAGAGGTCAAGTTTAAAATGCAAAAATGTTCAGCATGTCAAGGACTATATTTAATTGAACACATTCAAGTTTTCCAACCGCTTCCAAGATGGCCGCCAGCGGGGAACTTAGTTTNGGGAAGTGTAGGTTACAAGGGTTACACACATGGGGAATCGAGGTTACAAGAGTTACATGCATGGGGAATCCAGGTTACAACGGTTACACATATGGGGAATCGAGGTTACAAGGGTTACATGCATGGAGATTTCAGGTTACAAGTGTTACATGCATGGGGAATCTAGGTTACAAGGGTTACACATATGGGGGCAAAATTTCTAAACATCCGGTTTACTGGTTCCTTTTGGTGTATCTGGTATGAGCGATGGGAAAAGACAGCATACAGTTTTCATCCGGGAACCCGCAATGGTCAAGAATGCCGAACGCAGGTACACGAACAGTCATGTTTTGAATTCATCCATACATCTTTAAGATTTTGTCAAGAGATATGATGAAGACTTGAAAGCAAAGTCTATGTTGTCATGTTTAACTATCTAATACGCTAAAAGTTGTCTGTGGTAAATCTTAGATTCTTATTATCATTTTCCACAAAGCGTCTGCACAAATTAATCATAGTTTACATAATTACCATGGATTCTGGAAGTAACAAGTGTATCAGAATTTTGTATTTTGTAGTTTATATATGAAGCTACGTTTGGTTGTAGTTGTGTTGATGTTTTTTTCCAGATTTTAATGAAGACTCAAATGACATGATATCTTTTATTTTTTGTGTGAAATATTTTTAGACATGAAAAATATCAAACAGTAACCATTCAAATATTCAAGATCTGTATCCGCATATGTACATTTTTCAGAGTTTTCATCAAGATAATTATGAAAAAAATCTCACAGTAGAGGACTTTCCTACTTCTGTATATCTGGGACAAATATATAACAGGGATTTGAAACATTTACATTTCTTACAATTTCGGTGTCGCGGCAGATTTACCAGTAAATCATCATATTTTTAGCATTTCTCTGTTGAACATAGGACATTTTTAGTACACTTTACATCTACATTTTTCAACTGATTTTAATACAAAAAACATCATTTTGTAGAAAATATATTGCTGCAAATCATAGCATAATTTTTGTAAAATAAATTTATTCCAAAGTTCACAAATTTTGCTCTAACACTTGGATAATTTGGGATTTTTTAGAAATATACCACAAAATTTTACACTTAAAACTTTTTNCTCTTGTTTAGAAATATACCGAGAAATATATTTTACACTTCATGACGTTTTTTTAATACACTTTCTATTTTCCCCAAAAATATTTAATTCTACAAACTTTACATGAATGAAAAGATGAAACTTCAATGCTAATCTTAATGTTATTTTATTTAAATTTAGTCGAAAATTTAGTTGTAAAATACACAGGGAAAAGTTTAGTGTTTGAACTGCAAAATTTGTATCTAAAAATTGCACGAGCGTGGTCACATCGGTCAAACTTTATCAGCAATGTGGAAAAAATCTTTCCTGCATAAATTATATATGGCTATAAAGCCAATACAAAGAGCTTTATCCTGGTAAAATTTCGCAATGGTAGGATGGAATTTAACATGCAAACTAGTGAGTTAAAGTTATCCAAAGGCTTGATTTTCATTGTTCTGACGCTCGTTAATCATCGATAATAACTGTCATTTGTTTATTAGACGGTTTCTTGGTAATTTTACGACCCCTTTACACTAGAAAAGATCAGAAAACAACCCCTCATACATTTATTACCCATTTTTAAATAGGATTTTATTGTTGTGTGAATGAAAATTTAATGCTGTAAACATAAATCAGCGTTTCGGCAACATTTTTATTAGAATAATTTGATGTTGAGTAAATCAAAAGTTACAGCCGAAAATCGTAGCCTGGGCACAGCTTTTTATTCGGTCAAAACTGGTTTGTTAAATAGTTTCAAATTGAAATCCCTGTTATATTAGTCCCTTGGGCCAACGTAAGCATCCGACGTTGGGCCAGTATAACAGCTTCTTACATGAGAGCAGATCAAAGATCGGGGTATCTTTCATGAATATAAGAAATTCCGTCTTTTATAAGACAGAGAAATTTCTTACATGAGTGAAAGATACCCCGATCTTTGATTTTGATCGAATGTAAGTAGCTATTTCTTCTATAAAATACGACAACAAACAGCTGGAAGCCTATACTGTGCGAATAACGTCGTCGCCATTTGAGTGTACCTTACATTGTGACGTCAGGTGTTTTATGACGTTTTGTCATGGTTACGATTGTAGTATCACAAAAATGAACACTTTTTGGTTGGTCATTTACCCATGTGAGTCGAGGTCGCGTGCATCGATCTCACATGGGTCGTCTCACACTGTAAACCAACATTTACGGAAGAAAAGCCGGCAATTTCTGTTGGTCCAACGTTGGCCCCTCTTTGTACTTTGGCCAGCATGAACATCCTACGTTGGGCAAACGAAGTCAGATTTATTGGACCAACGTTGGGCCAACGTACAAATGCTGTCTGTCATTGTTAGTTGTTTATTGATCCGTGGAAATAAAGGCCTTTTCCGGCAAAAAGTCATTTGGTCCGCCCTTCGGTTTCGGCATTTACATACAAATATTTTTCTATATTTAATTATCAGGATGTAATGATATATTATCTGCGCCAAAACCACAAAATAATAAGATAATATAGCATTGCCCCAGATAATGCTAAATTATCTCATTTTTGTGGCTTTGGCGTTCCATACCTCGCGATATAATTATCACAAGATGCCTCTCAATATACGTCCTTGGTAAAATGCAACGTCATAATATGACTTCTTGATTAATTGTACAACGTCATTTTTGCGGGAACTGTTTTATTTTCCATTCAAAATCGTGGGAACACAGTTATCGTGAAAAGATCACTCGGCCATTTCTGTGGTTGAAATGGCCGCAGGTGATCCGATTGAAGGTCTATTCCGAACGCACCTTCTTGGGAAATCTCAAAATATTTTCTGAAATGGGCTCTGAGAGTTCCTTTGTTGTTTACTTCAAAAGATTTACACAAACATGGAAACTACAGAAAGGTTTTACAATTTTCTTACACAAAGTTTCTGATTTCCTAAAGGTTGAAAATAAGTAAGTTGGTAGAAATTCCTTCAACCTCACCGACATTGGTTTGCAAATTACTGTATGAAGCGATACTTCCGCTAGAGACGAGAAGCCCCCCTCACTGCCAATCTCCTACATGCATAACAGGTTTGCCTTTACATGGTCGAGTCGTCTATATGCCTGGGCCTTTATGCCTCTGCTTTTGTAGAGAAAAAACTATATTCAATGTACAAAGGTTTACAAGATATGCAGTGCAAGAGAACCGGCCTTATGTCGGTACTAAAACTCAAAGCGAGCTAGTTGCTTCTATTTGTTCACACTTTCTTGTCGACTTGAAATTAAACTTATTTATTTATGTTTATCAGGATAAAGTGAAGAATATGAACACAATAGACGATATTCCACTTTCAAATTTTTTGGTGTATAATTGACGACATCTTACCCCAAATCTACTGGAAACTGGTACCTGACGTCAGTTGAGTTAATCTAGGAATTCTCCTATTTATTTTATTGACCTGAAATAAATTGGTTGGAAATGACCAGCCTGGGTTAAAACGTTGATTTATGACATGGTCGTTTTTTTTCCAATCATAAACAAATTTCATATGATGATAGAAGAATTTATTTCTTTGCACTCATACAGCGGGATGCCAATTTTACCCTGTTTGACCTCTTTGACCCGCCATTCTAATTCTCGGAACGATGGACTTTTGAAGAACGTTTATACTAATACTACCAGTATTGTACAATACTAGTATAATATATGTTTACCAGTATTGTTCAAATCTGGAAGATACTAGAAAATACTGGTTAACCAGTATTGCAGATACTGGAAAATACTGGTACAACTAGTATTGCAGATACTGGAAAATACTAGTGCAACTAGTATTGCAGATACTGGAAGATTCTGGAAAATACTGGTATTTCGGGTTTTGCAGACACTATTTTGTACAGCATAACAGAATTTACTGTTTATTTATGCAACTTCAGTGTGTATTGTATTTTGGATACTGTGTTATGTGCATTTTGTTTTTTTTTGTTTCAAAATAGATTGAAAAAAAAAGAAATGTTATAACCAAAGATATGAATCAATTTACATTCCACAATGAGTAAAATTAAAAAGATTAATATATCAAATCAGTATAACATGAATTTTTATGGAATATAAAAGGATTTTGCAATAGAATTATTTCAAAATCATGCAAAACTATATATTTACACTACTTAATGATGAAAGGACCTGCTTAATTCGATTATAAAATGATGAGAAAATATGCCTTAAACATGTTAAACAGTTCCATACTTCTCATGACCCTTACAAAAACGATTTGCAACATTGATTGACCAGTATTGTCACCCACAATATATACATGCACTTATAATAAAAGAATTGTAAACAGTAACATTACTGGTTTTACCAGTTTTGCCCACAATAAAATACCGGTAATACCAGGATTGTAAGTTTTACAATACTGGTAATACCAGTATTGTGAACAACACAATACTGGTACAACTAGTATTGTATATAGCACAATACTGGAAAAACTAGTATTGTTTACAACACAATACTGGTACAACAAGTATTGTATTTTTCACAATAATGGTATAACTAGTATTGTAAACAATGCAATACTAGTAATTCCAGTATTGTTGCATACAATTCTGGTATAAAATTTTCTACCAGTATTGTATAATACTGGTAGTACTAGTATTGTGTTCATATTCTTCACTTTATCCTGTTTATCATGAAACGCGACACATTGATGAATGAAGCATGTTTATGTCAGTTTGTGATTCGATATATAAATGTATAAGTCATGTATCTTAAGGATGGCCACTCCTCAAGTTTATTATATCAAGGATTTAAAATTAATATTTTTATTTATTAGAATATGGATCATACATCATTTTAAGTATTGTC
>MJUU01048836.1:129902-192188 GCA_002080025.1 Modiolus philippinarum
AATAAACACAGAACCAAGCACTAATGTTTAAAAACTTGTACAACAGTGTAAACTTTTAGTCATGTTAGTGCTTCACATGAAAAAAATGCAATATCTCTTTTGGCTCACCTGACCCTAAGGGTCAGTGTGAGATATTGCCATTACTTGGTGTCCGTTGTCCGTCCATTCACTCTTCACATTTTCATAAACTCCTCTTAAACTACTTAAGCAAATTTAACAAAAATTTACAGGAATGATGTATTGAAGGTTCCTTACAAAAATTGCTCATTTTGTTCTGTTACAATAAAAAACATGGCCACCAGTGCGAAACTTATATTTAACAAAGGACCCTATGGGAAAAACATAATTTTCATCAACTCACCTAAAACCACTGTCAGAAGCAAATTCAACCAAACTTCACAGGAATGATGTATGGAACTTCCTTTACAAAGATTGCTCATTTCGTTCAAATCCGATAAAAAACATGGGTAGCGAGAAAAAAACATCAACTCCTCTGAAACCACTGAAGCAAAGTTAACCAAACTATTGAAGATCCTTTACAAAGATTGGTCATTTCATTATGATCCGACAAAAAAGCATAGCAGACAGGGCAGAACAGAACTTATGTTCAAACATTGGTCCCTAGGCCAAACAATAAAATATTTGTGTTCTGGTTATCAAACCTATGGGAAAAACATCATTTTGAAACCATTGAAGCAAATTCAACCAACCTTTACAGGAATAATGTATGGAATAATGTATGGAAGTTCCTGTACAAAGATTGTTCATTTTTTGTCAGATCTGACAGAAAACGTATATTTGACATATGGGATATACAATATTTTCATCATCTGCTCTGGCATCTTCATGCAGGCGTAATGTCGAACTTTCTTCTGATTTACGACAAGGGGGGAAACTTCTTGCTTCCTGACTTTTCATCACTTGCAGTGTTTTTCTTCTTTAGTTGCAATTCATTTTGCACCGATTATTCAGCTTTTGACTAAACGGAAAGGAATATCTGGCAGGGTTCTGGCAGTGGATATATCCAGTCAAACTACAGCCCTTTATGATTCAGTCAGAGTTGTTTTTGATATTGCCTGTCTTTGATAGGGTCATTAATAAAAACAAATGTTTTTTACTGATTTTTAGCTCACCTGACCCTAAGAATCAGTGTGAGCTATTGCCATCACTTGGCACCGTCGTCCGTCGTCCATCCATCGTCCATTAGCTTTTCATTTATTCATCTTCTCCTCTGAAACCACTGAAGCAAATTCAACCAAACTTAACAGGAATGATGTATGGAAGATCCTTTACAAAGATTGCTCATTTCGTTCCGATCTGATAAAAAACATGGCCGACAGCACGGAACTTAGTTTAACATAGGACTCTATAGGAAAAATCACATTTTCAGCAACTCCTCTGAAACTGCTGAAGCAAATTCAACCAAACTTTGCAGGAATGATGTACTAAAGGTCCTTTACAAAGATTGCTAATTTAATTCCGATCCAATAAAAAACATGGCCGCCAGCACGGAACATAGTTTAATATTGGCCCTATGGGAAATTCACATTTTCATCTTCTCCTCTGAAACCACTGAAGCAAATTCAACCAAACTTTACAGGAATGATGTATGGAAGGTCCTTCATAAAGATTGCTCATTTCATTCCAATCTGATGAAAAACATGGCCGCCAGCGCGGAACTTAGGTTTAATATAGGACCCTATGGGAAATATCTCATTTTCAGCAACTCCCCTGAAACTGCAGAAGCAAATTCAACCAAACTTTGCAGGAATGATGCACTGAAGGTCCTTGACAAAGACTGCTCATTTAATTCTGATTCCATAAAAAACATGGCTGCCAGCAAGGAACATAGTTTAACATTGGCCATATGGGAAATTCACATTTTCATCTTCTCCTCTGAAACCACTGAAGCAAATTCAACCAAACTTTACAGGAATGATGTATGGAAGGTCCTTTACAAAGTTTGCTCATTTCATTCTGATCCAATAAAAAGCATGGCTGCCAGCGCGGAACTTAGGTTTAACATTGGACCCTATGGGGAAAACATCATTTTCATCAACAACTCTAAAACCACTGAAGCAAATTCAACAAAACTTTAAAGGAATGATATATGGCTTAATATAGGACCCTATGTGAAAAAACACATTTTCATTAACTCCTCTGAAACTGCTGAAGCAAATTCAACCAAACTTTACAGGAATGATGTACTAAAGGTCCTTTACAAAGATTGCTCATTGTATTCTGATTCGACAAAAAAACATCACAGCACGGAATATAGTTTAAAATTGGCCCTATGGAAAATTCACTTTTCCATTTTTGGCTCACCTGACCCAAAGGGTCAGTGTGAGCTATTGCCATCACTTGGCGTCCGTCATCCATTTGTCCGTCTGTTAACTTTTCACATTTTCATCAACTCCTCTTAAACCACTGAAACAAATTCAACCAAACTTCACAGGAATGATGTATGGAAGGTCCTTAACAAAGATTGCTCATTTTGTTCTGATCCGACAAAAAACATGGCCGCCAGTGCAGAACTTATATTTAACATTGGACCGTATGAGAAACGTCATTTTCATCAACTCTAAAACCACTGAAGCAAATTTAACCAAACTTTACAGGAATGGTGAATGGAAGGTCCTTTACAAAGATTGCTCATTTCTTTCTGATCAGACAAAAAACATGGCCGCCAGCGCGGAACCATATTTAACATTGGACCCTACGGGAAAACATCATTTTCATCAACTCCTCTGAAATCACTGAATCAAATTCAATCAAACATTACAGGAATGACATATGGAACGTCCTTTAGAAAGATTGCTCATTATATTTTAATCCGACAAAAAACATGGCCGCCAGCGTGGAACTTATATTTAACATTGGACCCTGTGGGAAAAACGTCATTTTCATCATCCTCTGAAACCACTGAAGCAAATTCAACCAAATTAGGAATGATGTATGGAAGGTCTTATACAAAGATAGCTTATTTGTTCTGATCCAACAAACAACATGGCCGCCAGCTTTGATTTTATATTTAACATTTGACCCTATAGGAAAAACATCATTTTCATCAACTCCTCTGAAACCAATGAAGATAATTCATCCAAACTATAGAAATGATGTATGGAAAGTCCTTTACAAAGATTGCTCATTTCATTTCAATCCTACAAAAAACATGGCCACCACGCAAAACATTGAAAACTATACTGTTCAGCATTTTGTCAGGTGAGCGATACAGGCTCAGTCTCTGAGCCCCTAGTCTTTTCTGAAACCACTAATGCAAATTCAACCAAACTTTACAGGAATGATGTATGGATGGTCCTTTACAAAGATTGCTCATTTTGTTTCGATCCGATGAAAAACATGGGCGTCAGCACTGATCTTAGTTTTGACATTGGACCTTTGGGAAAAACATCATTTTCAACATCTGCTTTGAAATTATTGAAACAAATTCAACCAAACTTTACAGAAATGATGCATAGAAGTCCTTTACAAAGACTGCTCTTTTTGTTGGGTCCGACCAAAAAAATGGCTCCCAGCATGGAACTTGGTTTAAAATGGTACCCCAATATGAAAATATCTTTTTCATCACATGCGCTGAAATTATTGAAGCAAATTCAGTCAAACTAAGATTGCTTATTTTGTTTTGATCTAATAAAAAACTAGACCATCAGCACAGAACATATTTTAACATAGGATCCTATGGGATAAACATCACTTTCATCACCTGTTGTAAGCATTTTGTCAGGTGAGCGATTCAGGCTCAGTGTCTGAGCCTCTAGTTACAGAATCTGATGACTGTTACAATTAGCCAACACCTGCATCTCTCCCCATGCCAATAGTGAGTCAATTTTTCAGATTTCTCTGTTCGTTTTATTTTTAGGACAAATTCTTGCAAGGAACAAGTCAAGATAAATGACTCAGTGATACTGCAGATCTAGTCATGTATAAAAAAATTCATGTCAAGGGATGCCCATCAGATTTTCAGGGGGGACTTGGATAATTTTGCATAGAAAAATTATTTATTTTCTTGTCCATCTCGAACAATTTATTTATTTTCACCAAATGTCATATCAAATTATTTATTTGCAACAAAAAAGTGTTCTTTAATTCAGATAACAAAATTCCGAGGTTACTGTGAATTTAGGTTCTGCATGTGCCCATTTTGACAACTTATGTCTCATCAGTGCAGATTAAAGCAAAACATTTGGAAAATCATGAACCGAAATATACGTAAAAGCTGATAAAGAACAAATTACCAATAGGATCTAAATAGGAAAGCCAAAATCAGCTAAGGACAGGGCTATGCAAGAGGGTGATACTCCTTAGGTCTTAACAAAACTTTCTTATATTTAGTAATAGCAAATTTTCAAATAAAATCAGTTTTCAGGCCAGCACCAAAAAATCTAACTATTTTTTTCACTTGTACCAAGATTAGATTATTTACATGTAAAAAATTGCCTTCATTTGCAATTGCATTGTCATTTTTTAAAATTCAATATTTGAATTTTTCCTCTTGATTCCAGCTCAGATTTCCTCGTACCCTACCTCAAATGTTTTCTGATATACAAAAGTGTTATCATTCCAAAGATAAAATGCTTAACAGCTCCCCAGCGTTCAGCGCTTTGATTAAACATCATTGAGTTGATGGTTTTCCAAACGTTTAGATTTTATTGGCACTAAAGAGACATATTTACCGGTACACATACGCAGAAACTAAATTGACAGTAACTTCAAGATTTAGTTATCTCTTACAAACTGGTTTCTTACTCTTACTATACATGGTAATTATAAAATGTTTTTTTTTTTATTTCTTGAAACAAATATAAGGACAATGAACAGAAATCGCAAATTACTTAAAATCGAGGGAGGGAGTACTTATTTAATATGATGGTGACATTCCTTATATGTTTATTTAAAAACATTTCAGACAGTAAAAATCATACTTTGTACAAAGAAGAACAGTTTTGCATTCCTTCAAAATATAAAAAAAAAATGTTTTCTTCTGGGAAGAAATTTTGTCAATGCTTCTCTCAATTCTTTCTTGGAGAAAGACTGAATTTCTTTCATCTGGGAATTAGAATATTTGGTTTATTTCCTTGCTAAATATCAGTAGTATTTTAGAAAACTAAAGAATATGTTTTTCATGCAACACTATTTTTATTCCCATTATGATCATGGATGTTGTTAGCAGCAATGATAACTTTGACAAATCTTTGTTAAAGAATACTTGAAAAACATACTTCAGTGTTACCTGCAAATTAAAGGTTTAAGAGACACTGTATGCAAATAATAAACAAATTTAAAAAAAATGTGTTTTTTTATGCAAATTTATCATAAACAATACATGTATTAAAAATGATAATTAATTATTAGAAAAATAAAAGTTGTGCCATTTTATATTCAAATGAATAATTTGAACATCAAAATTATGTGTTATAGCTGAGTTCGAAGTCTAGGTACATTGACTTGGGTATTACTTAATAAACATAAAATTGTTGAAGCATTCACAAAATTATTTCCGTTTTTTTGCCACAAGAGCTGTTTGTATAGTTATCCAACAAAGCTTATGGCATTTTTTGTATTGATGTAAGTAACAGCTTGAAGATTGAAATAAATATATAGATTTAACAAAGGATATTCACTTATGTACACCGTACATCAGTCATTGTGCAATATATATTTTTGTATGAAAAAATATATTCTACTTTGTTGTGCTTAAAAAGGGTTTAGAGGTATAAAAAAAATGAGGATCTTTTGAGCAGTGGATGACTAAGTTGTAAAGGGGAATCGTACAGTAAAACAATTGAAATTTAGGAAAATTAAGCCATTGAAATAATTGGGAGTGACCTCAATTAAAGATCAGCATTAAAATATCAGAACATTGTAATGGCATCGTGGTTCTCTTTTGAAAACCAGTTGATGAACTGGTCTGTTCATTTTTCAGTTTTAGTAAGTCAGAATTACCACTACAAAATGCAGATGTTGACAAAATGAATGTTTATAGTATATTTGTCATTGCTCACTCCCCAAAAAACCTTATTTGATAATATATTGGTTCACTGCAGACCTTTCACAATTTCTATATGGACTAAGATAACTATTGATGTTTGGAACTGTTGGTGAAGGGAACTTTTCCTCAGATTACAGCAATGAGCTGTTGATTATTGAATCAAGGGAAATTGTAATGACAGTTTTGGAGAGTGTACAGAATTTTGTGAGAAAAAAAAATTAAACCAGTAAGATTAAATTGAATTTTGAACTTAATGCATTTTATATTATTTAAAATTGAATTTGACATGCTACCACTAAAAAGAAACCCAAGGTTTTATTACTAAATTCCACTCTTTTTGGGGCAGTGGTATGTGTCAAAAAAAAATGAAATAGTGGAAATAACTCTAAATGATCTATTAGACCTTATGAAAATTTATTTGGTGTTTCAGCCTATGTGCATCTATGTGCATATATATAATCTTTTCTGCTACAAAACAATTTAAATTTACAGTCAGTTAAAAATATTATAAAAATCCCCATTACACCCTTGTCAGGTGGTGTTGTAGGGGTATCTGTAAAAGCCTGACTGCAAAAACAAATACAAAAAATGTTCATTGTCAATAGTATATATCAGGTTCAAATTACACTTCACAATTTTCTTATACTTATATAAAGCTAATGAATTCCTGAACCAAAGTCAGAGCTAAAATAAGTTTCTTCTATTCTTCCACTTTGGCATTCTAGTGTCTTAAACACTTTGGCGTTCTAGTGTCTTAAACATTTAAACTTAGCATGGTCAGTTTGCTGTAAAACTGCTAGAGGTGATGTGAAACTCCAATTTCATCAATAAATCAACTGAAATGGAAAATTTATTTTTATATCTTACCCACCTTTAATTGAAAAATACATTATTATATACAGTCTATGATATATGCATTGATTTTGAACATCTGTTTATTAAGAGTATTTTATGATCAAACCTTACTACATGGGTCACAGCTGTCAACTATTTGTTTACATTTTAAGTGAACACTGTTTTATATCAGAAACATCAGTCTGTGTTTAATCCATGTGTGAAATGTCCTTACTTCACCATTGTCTAGAAAAATACTCTGTCTAGGTGCTTTTACATATCAGTAAAGCTCTTTATGGTCCAATGTATCAAGCTTAAAGTTATGTAGTCATGCATTTTCTTTACATACCTTTTTAGGAACCAAACTTTCATCCAAAGAAATGTATCTTGTGCTGCTGCTGTAATTTTATTATTTGTTCTAGAATTCAAATTCCTTAATTCATTGTTGCCTTTCTTCCCTGAAAAATGGGCTCTCACTAAACTACTAGTGGCAACAATGACAATTAAATGAATAAATATAAACTAATAACAATTTTTGAATGTTCCTTCTTCTTGAATGAAAAAATATATACAATCGAACTTCGATGGTGGGAACAAGCAAGGGACTGATGAAAACAATTCAAGCCAAAAGAGTGTTCGAGAAATCGAGGTCGAATTATGTTAAAAATTATGTTAAAACTTGAACAAGGAGACCACAAAAAGGGTTGGAGGCATCCATGGCATTTTACTGTATTTGCTTCCCTACCTACACAACAGCAACACAACACATAAAACAATGGCAAAGACAATGTGAATGTTGCTTTATTGAAACTCATTGATGATGCTTTATGTGGCATCAAAATATAGAACAAGAATAAAATAGCTTGACATGGTAGTGTTCATTCTACTGTTACCACCTGAACTTGGCTGCTATTTTAACACTAGATTTGTGTTTCAGATTTAGTTCATGTTCATGTGGTATGAAATAAACAGAGAATTTTGTGTATTTTAAAAAAAAAAGAAAATCATAAAAGTTTTTTTTTTGCTTTTTGTTTTGGAGGAGGTGAAAATTGGTAATGGTTTTATATTTTTTAAACTTTTTTGTGCAGTCAGTATAATAATAAAATTCCTTTTCAGGCCGCTGCATTTTTTAATCCTGAATGCTGCAGTATTTGGTATCCCATATCTTGTGACAGAAAATGATCTGGAAATGATGTTCCAGGTGAATCATCTATCCCATTTCTACTTAGCCAAACTCTTAATAGATCAGCTGATGTCTTCAGCACCAGGTCGTATAGTATCTGTATCTTCAGAATCACATAGGTAAGTTCAGAGTAACATGAGTATGTTGCTCTTAATTACTGAAACTATATTTATGTCATCAGAATCACATAGGTAAGTTCATTGTGAATAGTTAAGAGTAACATGAGTATGTTGCTCTTAATTACTGAAACTATATTTATATCATCAGAATCACATAGGTAAGTTCATTGTGAATAGTTAAGAGTAACATGAGTATGTTGCTCTTAATTACTGAAACTATATTTATATCATCAGAATCACATAGGTATGTTCACCTTATATCATCAAAGTCAAATTTTTAAGTTACCCTCATACAATTTCTGTATCCTCAGAAAAAAACTATTATAAAGTTCCAACAAAATTGGAAATCAAAGGAGAAAAGCAAAACACATGATAGTTTTGATTAAAATCTAGTTCAGTGTGGTGCTTGCTTTATCTGGCCATCTATCTCCGGTGGTTCTGCTGGCAACATATTTTCTGCCCCAATAAACAGAAATCTAAATTTCCATTTCTGGTTTGAAACAATCTCCAAACAGAGGTGCATGGCTCTTCCTATTTCAGATATCACCTCTGCCACACTGGAAGGAGCAGTTTCTCTCAAGTTGGCCAAATTGTATGATGTTACAGTGTGAAATACATCATGATGTATACGACATCACTGTGCAATGGATGTGGTTAATCCAATATGGAAGAAACTGTGTGGCAGAGATGATAAGCTGGCATAGGAGCATTGCAATTCTGTTTCTGAGATTAGATTTGAAAGTAAAGTTGACATTTTCAGACTTTGATAGTATCAGTGAATGGTAAGTAAATATTGTGTAATTAATCAGGGCCCTGCCACAAAAAGTGGCAGACGCCTTATAGTAATCAGTCTGTCCATCCATCCGTCCGTCCGAAACAATCATGTCTGAGCTATAACTTTTTTCTCTTTAGAGATAGGCTTTTGATATTTGGCATGTGGATAGATCACCTCAAGACGACGTGTCATGTACCTTTGTTGGTAACCCTTGAAATTGACCTTTGACCTTGGGGTCACATTCATGCTTTTTCCATGACAAAGACATGTCCGAGCTTTAACTTTTTATCCCCTTACCCAACGGAGTTTGGGAGGGGATATAGCATCTCGCCCGTCCGTCCATCTGAGTGTCTGTCCCTTCGTCCCACCTTGGGTTAAAGTTTGCGTTGAGGTTCATATCTGAGAAACTACATGTGGCACATCAATCATCTTTGGTCAGTGGATGCATCTTTGAGAGTGATGCTGCTTCTGATGATAATTGGGTCACTCTGTCTTACATTTTACGCTTCAATGACTCGGGTTACAGTTTGCGTTAAGGTTCATATCTGAGTTACTATGTGTGTCTTATCAATCATCATTGCTCAGTGGATGCGTCTTGGAGAGTGATGCTGCTTCAAATAATAATTGGGTCGCTCTGACCTACATTTTACGCTTCAATGACTCAGGTTAAAGTTTCCATTAATGTTTACATCTGAGCTACTACAAGTTGCACATCAATGATCTTACTGTTCAGTGGATGTACCTTTGACATTCATGCATCTTTAGATTATGTTTCGGTTATTATTTCTTGACAGCGGGCAAGGGGATTAACTGTCGTTTGTGACTGCTCCCACTTTTAGTTTCTCTTTTGAGATAGGCTTTTGATATTTGGCATGTGGATAGATCACCTCAAGGTAACCTGACACGTGTCTTGGTTTGTGACCCTGACCTTGACTTTTGACCTCAGGGTCACATTCATGCTTTTTCAATGATAAAGTCATGTCCGGGCTATAACTTTTTTCTCGTTTGAGATAGGCTTTTGATATTTGACATGTGGATAAATCACCTCAAGGTGATGGGTTGTGTACCTTGGTTGGTGGATACCATCTCACTGATGTCTAGTTCATATAAAAAAAAACATTCTGACTGATTTGTACAGAGTATCATGAAGATTGTCCTGTGTTTTGAAAGATCTTGAAAAAGATGGAAAGAAAAGGAGCTCAAAGGGTACAACCTCTCCAAAACAATGCTTAGAATATGGAACCCTAGAGTTTATAATTTAAACTAGTCTATTTGAGGCTTTTGTTGTTCATACCTTCCAAATTTGGGCATTCCATGAATATAGCTATACATGTGGAGAAAATCAAAGATCCTTTCCAACATTTTGTGTGACCTTAAATGGGTTTTGTTCCAGGCTTACATTTCTAAATCTGCATGAACTCATTTTCCTTTTCTCATGGCAATCAATTAAAGTTTAAAATTTCAGAAAAACATCACTGATCATACATTGTATATGATTTATTTTATTGTTTCAACCAATATATCCCTTAACACTACAGTAACATGTGCTAAAATGAAAAAAAAAAAAAAACGTCAGAAAATGCATTTTGTTTGAACTCCATATAAGGTGCACCTTTTTCAGAAATGAGATAATAATACTTTGTACTTGATTGACCTTTAATTATCTAAAAAATGACTTTGGAAAACAGGTGTTTATATTGGCTTAATTCCATGTACCAAAGATAAGCATATTTGTGGTGATTTATCATGTCTGAAAAAAATCAAAGATACAATGGGATATGTATTTTCCTATATGTTCATCCAAAATAAAATCTTCAACTTTGGAATCAACTTTTTTATACCTGCCAGCTGCCTTTTTTGGTGATTTTTTTTACATCTGGAATCAAATGGGGGAGCGGGGGTATAATTTTGTTAGCTTTGCTCATAGTTTTTCTAGTTTTAGATTTTTTTCTATTTCTTTAGAAAGGTACTTTTGATGCATAGACTTTGAATTGTGACCTCATCTGTTTTATATATCAATAAAAATGTAAATTTTGGCACTGTTTTAAGCTTTTTTCTGGCGGTTAGTCTGGACAAAAGTGTGAAAACTATATAGAAATGATTTTATGTGAAATCTATATTTACATCTTAATCCATTTTGTCAACTCTTTAGATTCCAATTTTATATTTGTAGATTTTGTAAAATAAAGAGTGTGGAGGATATAACAGAAGACAATTTATCATTACCTAAAGACAAGTATAGTGATCTGGAAGCTTATAATGTATCCAAACTTTGTAATAATTTATTTGTACTTCATTTGAACAAACTTCTAGCCGGGAAGAAAATAACATGCAATAGTGTACATCCAGGAAGCTGTATAAGTACAAACCTACAGAGAAACTGGTGGTTTTATAGAATTATATTCTTTATAGCAAGACCTTTTACTAAATCACAGGTATGTATATTTAATCACAGGTATGTATATTTAATCTGAAACATTGTGAGACCAAAACAATACAGTAGATAACACACACTGGTAGAAAACATAGAAAGCAGGTCTCAGTAAAGAACTTTCAAGTTAATTATTTGTCATTGAGAAAGTTCTTTTGTTACGCAAACAATCAAATCGTCCAGCCAGTATAAGGACACATTTATCTGTTTATCACTAATGTCAGCAAAACATGAAAGATTTTCCAACTATTTTTCTGTACTGTAGGTTAATTGTTTTTGGTGAATTAAAATCTAATCAACAGCTGTCATGTGGCGAACAATATGGTACACTTCAAGTTATATTTATAGTTTGTTTCTGTCGGAAGGTATTTCAGCATTAAATTTTTCAGTGGTGCAAGAATCCAGTTCTGTCCTACGTTACTGGTATTTAGTCACTAATTTCCACCTTCCCCTACACCAGAGTTCCAATTTTCAAAGTCACATATATATAAAATAATGGAATTTTTTTTGTTTTTGATACAAGCAATATTGGCGAACAATAATGGACGAGCCCCTTGTGGGCGAGTCCACTATTTGAGCCAATATTTCTTGTATCAGAAACAAAACTTCTATTATTCTTTTTATTGGTAATTAACTGAATCATTTAATAGAACAAATTTTGAAAATGAATGTTAATTTTCAACAAATCGTGAAATTGACTAGTATTGATTAGTAAAAAATATGTACGATCCAGCAAGAGTCTCTGTAAGATGTATATTTCCTTGTTTCATTGATTCTAATTGACAAAGTAGGCATGGCCTAAGATACTTTTTGCCAATATTTTTTCCTATTCGGGCAGTAGCAAATACTGAAAATATTTGCTTCGTTAGATCAAAGGAAACTCATACAAATCACCGATAATATGTCTGATTGACAGTTTGTCAGAATACTTAGAAGATACTAATTCCATCTAGAATTCCACTCAGTACTTAAATAATACTAATTCCACTCAAGTCTTTAGTTCCCATTCTTTGGAATCTTAAATTAAGTGGTGGTCTTAAACACTATTCATGTAAACTTAAGATTTGGAAAATTTTCAGTTAATTTATTATTGTCATGATCTTTTTAGATAGGCTAGGTTGTCTCTTTGACACATTCTCCGTTTCCCTTCTTTTCTCTATTAAAATTTCAAGTAGGAAATGAACACCGAGATTCATATGTACATTGGGTCGAACTGAAGCCTTTGATGCTTCTAAATTATGCAGCCTACATGATCAAGAACAAAGACTGGTTAGATTTTCATGTGACCTTGACACATGACTGTAATTAAGGTCATCATTTATTTGTTATCCCCCCACCAAACTAAGTTGGGGAGGGGATATATAGTTTCCATAACGAGAACTAGTTGATTATGAAATTTCTCACATCGAGTTAAATAAATTTTGCAAATGTTTGAAAGCGAGGCTTGCCGAGCTCTTAAACATTTCAAAATTTATTTAACGAGATGTGAGAAATTTCATAATTAACGTGTTTAAGTTTTGGAAACTGTTTCTCTAATGACTGGATGAAAAACACCGAGGATTGTGTTCCGAATAACTTTGGCGGGAAATCTCACGAAACTTGTTCTCCTCTCTAGAGAGGAGAACAAATGTTTCCACACCGTTCAGGAAGTGTGAAAACTGGATAGAAATTAGAGAAATAGCGTTTCTCCCGTTGATCGGTCGTCTGTCTGTTCAGCGTTAAGACCATATATCTTCTGAATAACAAGTCGTAGATGGACAAGGTTTTGTCAGTTGGATGTACTTTGAATAGTACTTGAGGTTGATATATAGAATAGGTGGATTTTACCTACATTTCATGCATGAGTTTTTGTGAGAGTCCAGATTTTGGATACTACAACTTGTAGAGGAGTAATATTTTCTATGTATATGCGTTATGAAGCTCCAGATAAACATTAGGTCACTTTAACCTACATTTCATGCATGAGTGACTAAGGTTAAAGTTTTTTGTTATATTCCAGATATCAGATACTACAACTGGTGGAGGAATAATATTTTGTATGTAGATGTGTCTTGTAAAGTTGCAAAGCTCCAGATAAAAATTTGGTCACTTTGACTTTCATTTCATGCATAGAGTGACTTAGTTAAAGTTTGTGTTACAGTTTGAATCTTAGAAACTGCACCTTTTACAGGATTCGTCTTTTATCAGTAGATGCATCTGCTATAGGTTTGAGGCTCCTGATTGAAATAAGGTCACATTAACCTACATTTCATGCATGACTGGCTCAGATTAAAGTATCAAGCCAGATCTTGAATAGTGCAACTTTGTGGAGTGCTAATAATACTACACAAACATTCAACAAACTGTTCAGGGGATAAGCTTTGGTGTCCGACTGCTTCCTTCTCTTGTTGACCTTGGGATGGTTCTTTTTGGGTATCAGAATGACAGAGTATTTTGAATGGTATTACATGAACTTCTGGGAATTTTAACTTACATTTACTTAAGAAAAATAATTTACCCACCTACATTTACAATGCTTATGATCAGATGAATAAAATGATACAGACTGAAGTCATACAAATCATTTTAAGAATGGTCAAATATCTTCTAAACAGTCATGACAGTGGCAATTTCTATCCAACAGCTACTTTAATAATACATATATCAATATTTCTCTTCATAAGATGAATGATTTCTACTGGATGTATCCACTGTTTTTGCCCAGTCCCACATGTACATTTAAGAATATTTAAATATAATGAAAGCAGAATTCCATATTTTTTGGCTTTTATGTGTTATTTTTTTAGAAACAGTACTAGAATAAGAGAACTCTTTTGTACCAATATGAATTGTAATAGTTCTTTTAGCATTGTTGCAAAATATGCACATTTCCCAATTAATTAAGTGGAAAAATTATTATGATTGAAAGGAGAATAAATTATGAAAGAAAAAATCATCTTCTTATAAGATTATTTAATACTTTGAAACATGTCCTCTCCAAATGAAGTGTAAAATACTTATAAGATTTCCATAAATGTGAATGAACTGAGACTTAATTTATGTACAAAAAGGTTTATTTAGTACAGTTCAATCGTATGTATGGGAACAAAACTCAGTTTTCCTTATATACGTGAGGGGGATTGGGGCAGAGGGGTCTCGTCCCGGAATCCCGACTTTATTTTTACCCATTACCTGAACTACAAAGGAACTTAAACTGGTCAAATGCTGATGCCTGGTGCACTTATTCCCAAAATCCTGAGCTTAATTGATAGAAATCCTGAATCTTCTCCTCAGATTTTCCTTAGTTGACCCCATTAAAAATATCCAACTGAAGTCTGCATCAGATCCAAGGTTAGAGTGGCCGCCAGCTGAAATATAATTTACCAGATGATCCCTATGAGATGTCCTTAGTTGGCCTCTGATAGAAAATGTGTCTGGCGAGTCTGCATTATATCCAATTTTGGCTGCTAAGAGGAAACATAGTATAACATTGGACCGTATGTGAAAGCATTACAAGTTCCTGTAATGCGCCACAAAGCCAATTGGAACCAAACTTGTTCAAAATATAATCTCTTATGAAAAATATGTCTGGTAACACCTTACCTGATCCAAGATTGATACCCGAGGCATAAAACGTGACAACAGAGATGACTAAGTGCATAGCAATACGGAAAATACAGAAATTGTCTTGCAGATTGTCATGTGAAATTTTAGTAAGAACATGCAGTTATAATGAAATGGTCTAATGGATTTTATTTTCAGCAACAAGGAGCAGCAAGCACTGTTTACTGTGCGGTGTCACCAGACATAGAAGAAGTTGGAGGAATGTATTTTAATAACTGCTGTCCATGTCAGCCTTCTGCAGCAGCCATGGATGAACAAATGGCAAAAAGATTATGGACAGTTAGTGAAAATATACTTCAGAATAGATTGGACAGAATGACTAGATGATAGATTTCTCTCTGTGATACATGTAGATTTGTCATATTTCTCAATGTTTTACATATTTTGTTATAGTAAACTTTAAAAAGGAAACGTAAATGGTCACTTTGTTATATACTGTATCCATTTTTTCCTGATCTTTTACAGTTATGACCATTATTTCTATTCTGATGCAACATGTGTGACCTGAATTGACCTCTCAGTTACATTTCATGAGCTTTAAATGAAATTTGTCTTATATTTGTGGAACATGAAATGACATTTCAGTGACATGATCAACTTTTACCAAATGTGGTCAGCTTGAAATGATAATTTAGTTACATGATTGGTCTCATATGTGGTTAAAGTTGCTGGATAAGGACAGTTTTTCGAAAACATCTTTGCAGCATGAACACAATAATAGTATATAGACTTGACATTAATATGGGCTTGAAACAGTACAAATGTTGGCAAAAGGCTTGCATTTTCTTGTGTTTCTCAGCCTTATCCTTTTATTGTGTCTATGTGAAGTCTATGTACTGTTATTGTCCATTTATTAGCCCATTTTCAATATGCCTTTCCTTTTGATATTTAGATGATTAAACCTATTATGTATTACCTTATATGGGTAAGATATAAGTGGTAATATTGTGTGGAAATGCAAGAATCTGATTCTAAATGTTCACAACATTCCATTTTGTCTTGTCTTTATCAATCATTGGGAGGGGTTTATGCTGTAAGGTGATGAAGGCATTACATTGAAGGCATTAGATAACACTCTACCAGATGACACTCCTGTTTTTTAAGGGGTTCACACTATTAGTGCTTTTATTTTGTGGTGTTTATATTATGTACTGCTTGTTTTGTCTTTGTCATTTTGGTTATCTGTCTGGATGTTAACCTTATATTGCTATGAATTCCGGAGTTATGACTTTTATACGAACGCAAAAATTTTGCGGTTCTTTTTAATTTATGTTATGGTGCAGTCATTTGCGTAGGCGTTTTTGGCCAGCATAACTTTGTTTCTAGTGAATGGATCATTTTCAAATTTTAATATGAAGTTTCTTGGCATAAGCTTAAGCCCAGGTTTAATTTCAGGTTAGAAAAAGGGGCCAAAAAGGGGTAAAATTGGGTATTTTCCTGTCTGTGGACAGCATAACTTTGGTTCCTTTGAACAGATCATTTTCCAATTTTAGTACATGTTGGAGCCTGGGTTATAATTTCATGTTCCTGGCCCCACCGGTTTTAGAAAAAGGGGCCAAAAGGGGTTAAATTGGGTGTTTTCACATATTTATGCCCTAGCGACGATTAGTCGGGGGGGGGGGCATATTGTTTTACCTTCGTCCGTCGGTCCGTCCGAGGGGGGTACATGGCTTGTCCGCGCAACTCCTCCTACAGTTTTTATGCTAGAAAGTTTTTATATTGCAGATCATTTGTACATATATTGAAGATGTGCATGTGAAAAGGATTTTGATTTTGGTTAACTTTTGTCAAAAATATACATTGTTGAACTTAGTCATTTTTAAGTGTATTTGTGATAGAGGGTACATAGTTTGTCCGCACAACTCCTCCTACAGTTTTGATGCTAGGAAGTTTTTATATTGCAGATCTTTCGTACCTATATTGAAGATGTGCATGTGGTAAGGATTTTGATTTTGCTGCATTTTTGTCAAAAATATACATTATTGAACTTAGTCATTTTTGGTGATTTTTTCATAGAGGGTACATAGTTTGCCCACGCAACTCCTCCTACAGCTTTAATGCTAGGAAGTTTTTATTTTGCAGATCGTTTGTACCTATACTGAAGATGAGCATGTGGTAAGGATTTTGATTTTGGTTAATTTTTGTCAAAAATATACATTGTTGAACTTAGTCATTTTTTAGTGTATTTGTGATAGAGGGTACATAGTTTGTCTGCGCAACTCCTCCTACAGTTTTGATGCTAGGAAGTTTTTATTTTGCAGATCTTTCGTACCTATTTTGAAGATGTGCATGATGTAAGGATTTTGATTTTGGTGCATTTTCGTCAGAAATATACATTGTTGAACTTAGTCATTTTTGAGGTAATTTTTCATAGAGGGTACATAGTTTGTCCACGCAACTCCTCCTACAGTTTTAATGCTAGGAAGTTTTTATTTTGCAGATCATTTGTACCTATATTGAAGATGTGCATGTGGTAAGGATTTTCATTTTGGTTAATTTTTGTCAAAAAAATACATTGTTGAACTTAGTCATTTTTAGTGATTTTGTGATAGAGGGTATATAGTTTGTCTGCGCATCTCCTCCTACAGTTTTGATGCCAGGAAGTTTTTATATTGCAGATCTTTCGTACCTATATTGAAGATGTGCATGTGGTAAGGATTTTGATTTTGCTGCATTTTTGTTAGAAATATACATTGTTGAACTTAGTCATTTTTGGGGTGATTTTGTAATTTTGTCCACGCAACTCTTCCTACAGTTTGATGGTAGGAAGTTTTTATTTTGCAGATCATTTGTACCTATATTGAAGATGTGCATGTGGGAAGGATTTTGATTTTGATGCATTTTTGGAAAAAATACACATTTTTGAACTTAGTCATTTATTGGATGAATTATTAATACAGGGTACACAGATTGTCCGAACAACTCCTCCTAGAGTTTTGAGGAATTTTGCAGTTTATTTGTACCTATATTGAAGATGTGCATGTGGTATGTATTTTGATTTCGGTTCATTTTTTTTTTTTTTTAAATATACATTGCTCAACTTATAATTTTTTGGTGATTTAGAAATAGAGGGTACATACCGGTAGTTAATCTGTGCAACCTAGAATAACATGTGTTTAGCGGGGGCATCATATGTGTCTTACAGACACAAATATTACTAGAAAATCCCAATTTGATTCAACCTTGCGCGGGGAATGTCATCCTCTAGTTTACTGTAGAATCTTTATTGTTTATCGGATTTTGATAGGTTTCTTTCAGTGTACTCCTTAGAAAATTTCCAATGTGGAGAATGCCAACAGATTTCACTTGGCATGGACCATTCACGAGATAAAAGGGGCGAATTTCAAAAATTTTAATTTTAAATTTTTTATGCAGTTTTTTGCAATGGACTCCTCATGAAAAATGAATTTAGCTCTGTGCCATCAGATTTTTAATAACTTGTTTCCTTCCCAAGCTGTGCGGGGCCCAATGGGACCAAAATTGCAAACATGCGGATTACCTAAAATTTTTATTTTTCATCCGATTTCAATGGGATTTTTATTCTCTATATTCAACGCATTGTAGGCTTTCAGTAGTATGGCAACAGATTTGGCGTAGCTCTTACCGTTTCTGAGCTGTAAGGGGTCAAAGGGGCCAGAATTGCAATTTTTAGAAATATTTGAAATCTTTTTTTTTTCATCAGATTTTGATGGGATTTTTTTCTTTGGATTCCTCTCATTGTAAGCTATAAGTATTACCTCAACAGATTTGGCATAGCTCTTACCGTTCTTGAGCTATAAGGGGTCAAAGGGGCCAGAATTGCAATTTTTAGAAATATATGAATTTCAGGAATATGTCAGCAGATTTGACGTAGCTCTTACCGTTTCTGAGCTATAAGGAGTCAAGGGGGCCAGAATTCCAATTTTTATACGACCGCAAAAATTTTTGCGGTCGTTTAATGGTATGGTGCTGTCGTCGGCATCATCGTCGTCATTGTCGTCGGTGTCGTTGTCTGTAGACACTTTTGTTTTTGGTCAATAACTTTAGTTCAAGTTGACCAATCCTTATGAAATTTTAACACAATGTTCTTTGGCACAAAAGGAAGGCTTGGCTTAGTTTTGGTCATTGTGGCCCCACTGGTTTTGAAAAAGGGCCAAAAGGGTTAAATTTGATGTTTTAACATATTTGACTGTAGAATCTTTATTATTTATCGGATTTTGATGGGGTTTCTTTCAGTGTCTTCCTGAGGAAATTTCCAATCAGTAGCGTGCCAACGGATTTCGTGTGGCATGTACCGTTCACGAGATATATGGGGCCCAAAGGGGCCAATTTCAAAAATTTAATTTTTTTATTTTTAGTCCGATTTTGATGCAGTTTTTGCAGTGGATTCCTTATGAAAAATTAANATAGCGCTGCACCATTAGATTTTTGATAACTTGTTCCTTTTCCAATCTATGAGGGGCCCAACGGGGCAAAAATTGAAAACATGCGGATTACCTAAAATTTTTATTTTTCATCCAATTTCAATGGGATTTTTTTCTTTTGATTCCTCTCATTGTAGGCTTTAAGTTGTATGTCGACAGATTTTGCATAGCTCTTACCGTTTCCGAGCTATTAGGGGTCAAAAGTGCCAAAATTGCAATTTTTAGAAATATGTTAAATCTTTATTTTACATCAGATTTTGATGGGATTTTTTTCTTTGGATTCCTCTCAATGTAAGCTTTCAGCAGTATGTCAACAGATTTGATGTAGCTCTTACCGTTTCCGAGCTATAAGGGGTCAAAGAGGTCAAAATTGCAATCATTAGAAATATGTGAAGTCTTTATTTTTCATTAAATTTCTTTGGATTGTTCTCATTTTAAGCTTTCAGTGATATGGCAGTATATTTTGCATTGCTCGATCTTTGGTTTCCAAGCTATAATGGGTCAAAGGGGCCAAATTGCAATACTTCAAAATATGTGAAATCTTTATTTTTCATTGGATTTCAACCTGAGTTTTTTCTTTGGATTTTTCTTGAAGGTAGTCAACAGAATTTCTTAGCTCTTACAATATCCTAGTAATAAGGGATAAAAGAGCTAATTTTTATTTTCACTAGTTTGTGTCCAGTTAATTTCTGTGACAAGGTCCTTATTGTGTCCACCAAATTACTGTGTCCACATTAGTTTTAGTTTACACTTGTCCAAATTTCAGTGGTCGACATGCTGCGGTCGTATCATGCTGCGCTCGGCGTAGCCCTTTATTAGAAATATGTGAAATCTTCATTTTACATCAGATATTTATGGGATTTTTATGCCCCCAGATCGAGAATCGGGGGGGCATATTGTTTTTGTCCTGTCTGTGTGTCTGTATGTCTGTGTGTCTGTCTGTGCATCCAAAACTTTAACCTTGGCTATAACTTTTGAACTATATAAGGTAGACTTTTGATACTTGGCAAGTGTATAGGTCTAGTCAAGAGGAACATAAATATGCAAAAAAAATTAGGTCAAAGGTCAAAGGTCAAGGTCATAGAGATCAAAAAGGGGTAAAAATCGGAATCTGGGGGCATATGTAGTGTTTCACAAACACATCTTGTTTGCTTTGGATTCCTCTCATTGCAAGCTTTCAGCAATATGTCAACTGATTAGGAGTAGCTCTTACCGTTACCGTAAATTGTTGAAAAAGAATCCATATTATTTAGAAGACATATTTGGAAATTTTCACAGCTGTGCTACCTATGAATTCCTGCACATGTTACACAATAAATTGTTGACAAAATAGACAGTATGTCACTTCATTTTGTAACAGTTGTTTAGGTAAATTTACCAGAGCATTCAGGGCATTAAGTAGATATAATCCAAAATTAATTGTTTTCAACTGCCTGTGCTTACAATATCCAATATACTGTGATATATATGTGATATGTAGAGAAATGGATCCAACCAAAAAAAAATTACACTTTACTAGGCTGCAATTCAGCCAAAAGATAAGAGGGAGTTCCAAGGGGTTCCAAAAAAAAAAAAACAGGGAATTCCTGGTATTATCTCAATGAAATTTATAACATTTCCCAAGTACTTTAAAGTAATAAAAGGATATTCCATCCTCCAGAACCCCTTCCTCTTCTTTTAAATCTACCAATGATTTTTGACTGCAGTATGAAATAATAAAAACCCTATTCAAATCAATTGTCAATTTAATTTTGGGTCCAGAGGTTGAAGTTATGCCCATTAAAAAGTTTGAAGCTTTGTGAATTTCGGGGTTGATGACAGATAACTAATAAAAGAAATAGCATGATGTCTTCAAACTTGGTATGCAACTTGTTTCCCATAAAACCCAGATTAATTCAGTTTTGGGTCCAGAGTTATAAGTGTTCTAGAGTTATGCCCCTTGAAACTTTGAAAATTTGCCAATTTTGGGTTTTCGAACTGATACATTGTGAATAAAATAACACACTGTCTTCTACTAGATGTAAGTTACAATTTTGTATTTACCACAAAATTCTGGGCAAGAACAATTTGAAGTGCAAAGGTCAAATTGGTACTGGAGTTATGTCCCTTGAACTTTTAAATGTTTCCAAAAAGTAAAGTATAAACGGAAAACCATACTATTCTCATACTTGATATTCATTTTTTTTACATCAAAACTCTGTGCAAATTCAATATTTTGGCTCTAAGGTCCCAGTAGTCAGGGAGTTTAATTCCAATTGAAACTGTAAAATTTTGTGAATTTTTGGATTTCCGACTGATCATCTGTAAACCAAATAACATACTTTCCTCAAACTTGGTACGCAAGTTGTATACCGGAAAACTCAGACCAAGATCTACTTTCAAAATGTTAGTGTTCTGATCAAAATTAGTTATGAAATTCGTTATGTACCGACAAGGACGTATATTTAGATATCTAAATATACGTCCTTGGTACCGGTAAGTTACTTAGTATCGACCTCAAACTCCGGCTAAGTTCAACTGAAGGTTAAAAGTACTGAGACGTTGCTCTGGGGTTATTGAAATATATCAAAATTTAATTGTTAGTTTATGACTCATAACTTGTGAACAAAAATAAAAATAGTATGATCTTCAAAACTGGTATAAAATTGCTTATCTCTACCTCCAATCCAAGTATTATATCCTAAAAGTTAAATTCTGTGAAAACATTGCTGTTTGATGGACCTAAATTGAAAATTTAGCCAAACTCATCAATGCGGAAAAGTTAAATCAATGTTACTTGATCTAGTAATCATTTTTCCCGCGGAAATCATAGAACCCCCCCCCCAAATGAAATTGGACCGTGGGACACGGATTCCCTTGCCAAATTTACAAAGGGAAATCTATCAAATATCAATCTCGGGAAGTAGTTGAGAGGAAGGCACGGTAAAAGTTTAATTGGAGATCAATATCAAACTTTAAAGGGAAGAATTTCTTTGTAGCCTGAAGCGTATCTGAAACTGTACAGCGAAATGATGCTGAAGGCTTGTACTGTCTCAAGGGTAAAACATAAGGTTTTCACTTTGTTTGTCCGTACGTCAGTCCGTCAATTTTTTTTTTCATCAAAGATTTCTTAGCTTGAATAAGTGATTTGATATTTGGTTAAAAGCTTGGTAATGATGAGTTGTATTGCCTGGCTACTTATTTAGTGTCTATACTTGAATGTTCAATATTTCAGGAATCGGTTCTGATAATCAAATAATCACACGTAATATAGCTAACTTTTGAATAGCATGATAATAATAACTAGAGAATGTGTCATAAGACACAGATGCCCCGCCGACAAATTTGTGACAATAGATAAAATAAGCCAATCAGGCATAAAAATCAGTTCCCGGTCACTGAATCATCAGGAAGTTACATTACAGATGATTGTTCAATGGACTTTTGTTGAATAATGGAAAGTAACAAAAATACCATACTGAAGTCTATTGGTCAGGTTATTAAATTATCCTTGAATTATGTAGTATTCCCCAATTAAACATCTAGCTGTTTGAAGTGGGCCTAATGCAAAATTTTAACAAAGTCATTCAAGCATAAAATGGAAGTCAAAGTCAACAAATTGTCCGAAAATTGGGAAGTTCTCACAAAGATGAGTAATTTCATGAAACATCATAATATGTTGTGTAGTTATTGAGAAAAGTAGTACCTAAAACGCAAAATTTAGCAAAAGTCATTCGAGCGTAAAATGTAGGTCAAAGACACTTAATTGTCCTCGATTTAGATAGTACTCATCAAGTTGATTTATTTTGATGCAACAACATTGGGATAGCATGTTAAGTTGATGACAAACAGACTTAAATGTAAAATTCAATAAAAGTCACTCAAGCATAAAATAAAGGTCAAAACCACCTAATTATCAATGTTTTGGGTAGTACTCATCAAGGTAATTAATTTGATGAAACATCATATTGGAACAATGCGTAGTTTTTGAGACAAATGGACTTAAATGCAAAATTTAACAGAAGTCATTCTAGCGTAAAATATAGGTCAAAGCCACCTAATTGTCAATGTTTTGTGTAGTCCTCATCAAGGCAATTAATTTGATGAAACATCATATTGGTATAATGTGTAGTTGTTGAGAAATGGACCTGAACACAAAATTTAACTTAAGTCACTCAAGCGTAAAATATAGGTCAAAGCCACCTAACTGTCAATGTTTTGGGTAGTACTCATCAAGGCAATTAATTTGATAAAACATCATATTGGTATAATGAGTAGTTGTTGAGAAATGGACTTTAACGCAAAATTTAACAAAAGTCACTCAAGCGTAAAATGTAGGTCATTGATCCCTAATTGTTAGTGAATCTTGTAGTACTAATCAATGTGCATGTACTGATATAATATTATCAAAATACTACAACATGTTGCCAATATATGGACCTAATCGCAAAACTTAACATTGGGACGGACGGACGGACGAACAAGGGTAAATCTATATGCCCCTGCCACTTTGTGGCGGCGGTCATACTAAAAAGCGCCCGGGAGAAGTAAAAAGCGCCCAGAGTATATAAAAATCTGTAAAAATAATGGTATTTGATTGTAGCTTTCTGTCACTATAGAAGTTTTCTGTGATTCTTTGTTTTAATTTCATTTTTTTTTACATTTTTCACACTCAAAATTGTAATTTTAGAAAGTCATGTGTGTCTTCCTGACTGGCACCAACTACGTGTTAATCTGTCGTAGCACAGGTAAAGTCACGATCTTGCATGTAAAATTGCTTGATTAGGGAATAAAAAAAATATACCATCACTTTATGCATTCCCACAGTTGGAAAATTGGAGAAAGTTTTTTTTCAGTGCCTGGTTTCTCGTTATTTATTTTCATTTTCGAGGGTGTCTTCGTAGAGGTCCGCGTTCTTCGGTCATTAAGAATAGTACAAAAGAACACTACACGGTACTTAAGCACGTTTTTGTGCTCTTTGATATTAAACCGGATTTTTTAATCAGTCTTTTATATTTTTATAATTGTTAGTTCGTTCAAGTACAAAATCAAACATGAATAACTGGGTTCCATAGGAGTCTAAGCATTCATAATAGTCGATCTAGATGGTAAAACATCGCTACAAGTTGAGTGAATGAACATGGTACCTTTTTCATCACGCCTAGCGAATGTTCTTAAAATGTTTGATGGCAAGCACTTCTTTGTGTTGAATGAAAACAGATAGTTGCAAGATTGTTTTGTAGCCCCTCATAGTTGAACCTGTCTCGAGTTGTAATCATTCAGCTGGCAAAAATTTAGAGAACGTTCTCGGCGATTCGGCAGGAATTTCTAGCAACGAGTACAGATGTTACGTTTCCCTGTATATCTTCATCATATATTTTGTTATTTTGTTCGGTATTATCCTTTATATAAATATGAAAAATTCCCCCGAGCGCTTTTTACTTCCCCCGGGCGCTGTCGGGCGCTTTTTAGTGTAAAAAAAACAGTGCATAATTTGGGTCATACTAAAAAGCGCCCGAGGGCGCCCGGGAAAGTAAAAAACGCCCGGGGGAATTTTTCATATTTCTTTATAAAGGATTTACCGACCGAAATGACAAAATATATGATGTAGATATACTGGGAAACGTACATGTAACATCTGCATACGTTGCTAGAAAATCCTGTCAAATCGCAGATTACGTTCTCTAAATTTTTGCCAGCTGAATGATTACAACTCAATACGGGTTCAACAATGAGGGGCTACAAAACAATCTTGCAACTCTCTTATGTCATTTAACACAATGCAGTGCTTGCCATAAAACATTTTAAGAACACTAGCTAGGCACGATGAAAAAGATACCATGTTCATTCATTCAACATGTACAGCGATGTTTTACCATCTACATCAACCATAATGAATGCTTAGACTCCTGTGGAACCAAGTTATTCATATTTGATTTTGTACTTGAAAAACTAACAATTATAAATATATAAAAGACTGATTAAAAGATCCGGTTTAAAAGATCTAATATCAAAGAGCATAAAACCTGCGTCAGTATTCTTTTGTACATTGTACTATCATTAATGACTGGAGAACGCGGACCTCGACGAAGACACTATCGAAAATGAAAATAAGTAACGAGATACCCGGCATTGAAAAAAAAACTTTCTCAAATTTTCAACAGTGGTTATGCATAAAGTGTTGGTCTATTTTTTATTCCCTAATCAAGCAATTTTACATGGAAAATATTGACTTTACTTGTGCTACGACAGATTAGCACGCAGTTAATTTGCAGTAATCGTGCAAGTTAGGAAGACACACATGACTTTCTAAAATTACAATTTTATGTGTGAGAAATGAAAAAAATCCATTAAAACGAAAGAATCACAGGAAACTTCTATAGTGACAGAAAGCTACATCAAACACCACCATATCAACAAATTTTTATACCCCGGGCGCTTTTTACTTCTCCCGGGCGCTTTTTACCTTCCCGGGCGCTCTCGGGCGCTTTTTAGTATGACCGCATAATTTCGAAACAGTAATTTTGCTTTGTTGACAAACTTCAAGGACAAGTGAATTATAGACGCTATATGTCTTCTAACAAAACAACGGAAATTCATTTTTAGCCCACCTGACCTAAAGGGTCAGTGTGAGCTATTGCCATCACTTGACGTCCGTCGCCCTGCATCCGGTCCGTTAAACTGTCATATTTTCATCTTCTCCTCTGAAACAACCGATACAAATTTAAGAAACTTTTCAGGAATGATGAATGGAAGGTCCTTTACAAAGATTGCTCATTTCGTTCCGATCCGACAAAAAAAAACATGGCCGCCAGCGTAGAACTTAGGTTTAACATTGGACCCTATGGGAAATCACATTTTTATGTTCTACTCTAAATCCACTGAAGCAAATTGAACCAAACTTTACACGAATGATGTAATTAAGATCCTTTACAAAGATTGTCCATTTCGCTTCGATCCGACAAAAAACATGGCCGCCAGCCCGGAACTTAGGTTTATCATAGTACCCTATGGGAAAATCACATTTTCATCTCCTCTTCTGAATCTACTAAAGCAAATTCAACCAAACCTTACAGGAATGATGTTTGGAAGGTCCTTTACCAAGATTGCTCATTTCGTTCAAATTCGACAAAAAACATGGCCGCTAGAGCGGAACTTAGGTTTAACATTGGACCTTAAGGGGAAAATCGCATTTTCATCCTCTCCTCAGAAAGCGATGAAACAAATTCAGCCAAACTGTGCAGGGATGATGGATGGAAGGTCCTTTACAAAGCTTGTTCATTTTTTCCGATTAAACAAAAAAAACATGGCTGCCAGTGCGGAACTTTGGTTTTACATTGGACCCTATGGGAAAACCAAATTTTCATCTTCTTCTCTGAAACCACTGAAGCATATTCAATCAAACTTTACAGGAATGATGAATGGAAGGTCTTTTAACAAGATTGCTCATTTCGTTCAAATTCGACATAAACATGGCCGCCAGCCAGCAGGGAAATAAGGTTTAACATTTGACTCTAAGGGAAAAATCACATTTTCGTCTTCTCTTCAGAAACCATGGAAGCAAATTCTATCAAACTTTACAGGAATGATGTATGGAAGGCCCTTAACAAAGATTGCTTATTTTCCGCTGATTCGACAATAAATATGTCTGCCAGCACAGAACTTTAGTTTATCATTGGACCCTGTGGGAAAAATCGGGCTCTGAAATTCAATCAAACTTTACAGGAACGATGTATGGAAGGTTCTATGCAAAGCTTGCTCATTACGTTACAATCTAACAAATAACATCATGCCGCTAGGGTGGAATATAGATTAACATTTGACCCTTTTGGAAATTTATCATTTTAGTCATCTTCTAAGAAATTATTGAAGCAAACCAAACTGAATTGCAATATTTATGGAACTATAGCTGAACATTAGACCCTGAAGGGAAAAAAATCATTTTTAGTCATCATATAGACATGGCTTATATTAGAAGCATTTTGTCAGGTGATCGATTCAGGCTCAGTCCCTGAGCCTCTAGTTGCAAAGTCGAACTTGTCAAGTTTTGATTTCAGATGCCGAAAACAATCAAAATGTAGAAATACAAGTTCTGGTATTATGCCGATGATGAAGTGAGTATAAGAGGTCTCTTTAATCATCATTCTGGGTATATGAACGAAGGTAATCATTAGAGTCCTTGGAGGGACCTGACTTAATACGAACAAAGAAATGAATCGGCCAAAAGTGCCGCACAATTATTTCCTGTAAGCCAATTGTCTGGCTGAACTCCTGTCTTCCAAATTCCGATAAATATGTTATCAAATAAAAATAACAGCATTGCGACGACATCATTCTTTTTATTTTGAAATAGGCGAAAATGTATGCGTGGGCCAATATTACAAACAGTTTAATATTTTCAGTCTGAAAAATCATATACTATAAAAATGATGTTTAGAAAATGAAGAAAAATAGGGTATAATGTATAAAACAAACAAAAATATGGAAAATATACTGATAGAGAAAACAGTATAAAAGTAATATTCCCCAAAAAACAATCCATGACCCGTGCATGAATTCATATTGCAAGAACAACGTGGGGATATCGAATATGTCTACATATATATGTATATTTGACGTATATTATTGCGTAAAAAATCATACGCTAGCATGCCAATTCTATTGTTTAAAACTCTAGCTAATTATATCTTTTTGAGCTTTACAATGAAGACCACACCTGGTAAATATTCGCCCGAACGAATCATAATTAAAGCAATATAAATCCAAGGTTATGATTCAAAAGATATTTCAGTACAAATATATCCATTCATAAAATCGATCAAGTTTGAAAGGTATAATCTATATATGTAAAGTTTTTTTTATTTAAAAAACGTATAGAATGTATAATTATTGTGCCTTTCAAATTTGGTTTTGACCGAGTTCTGTTTTGAATAATTAATGTAATCTTAATATCGATATTAGAAAATGGATTGTCAAGGGTGCGTACGTGACCGGTCATAGCCTGGGATCCCTGGCACAAGTTTTTAAGATATCCTGATAGTGCATCGACAACAACTTACACAAGAGGCTCTCAAGAGCATGTATCGCTCACCTGGACCATGGCTGTCATAGATAAAAGACATTTCCAATCGGATCCAATGTTAAACTATGTTCCCCACTGGGGCCACCTTGGATCGGATGAAGAATTTGAAGGGGACCACAAGAGGACTTTTGTGATCAAGTTTAGTTCCTGTTGGATTAGTGGTTTCAGAGAACTAATTCTTTTAATGGAATCCAATATAAAATTTAACTATCTTAATGCTAGCAGCCATATTGGATGAGGTGTGGTCCTCGGGGATACCTTTATTGGAAGGCACCATCAAAGTACCACTGTGTTCTTTTTGAACAAGGTGTTTCAGAAAGGTTCATTAAATGTCTTTGAATGTTTTATCCATTTCGACCCATTTCTGTTCACTTTTCAAAAATAATTTGGGCAGGGATTTCCCTTATAATCTGGGTAATAATTATTGCTGAAATCAAAACATTACAAGCCCCTTTCCAAAAATATTTGGGCAGGGGTTTTCCTTATTAACTAGTGTTTACATATTTCTGAAAAAAAATAGAAGAATTCTTTTTTCTTCTAAAATTTTAGTTTTCTTGTTTGGTTTCAATAGCAACCGAAAGCTCCATCATTTACAACCCATAACAGAACACCATTTAAAAAAAATTGGACAAGGGTTCCCTTTATAATCAAGGTAATACCGGTATATATTGTTGAAATTAAAACATTCTGAGCCCCCCTTTTTAAACAAGAGGAATCCTGTACACTCCCGCCTTTTAAGGCGGGGTTAGAAAAAAAAAATTGGACAGGGGTTCCCCTTGTAAACTAGTTTATACATCTTGCCGAAATGATAAATAAAATATCTAGCAGAATATTTTTTTTTCTAAAATTTCAGTTTTCTGGTCGGGTTTCTATGGCAACTGAGAGCCCCACCATCCATTACAACCTATATCCAGATATCAGACCACAGTTCAAATAAAAATTTGTACAGGGGTTCCCCTTAAAATCCATTGGGTCCAATGTTAAAACTATGTTCCCCGCTGGCAGCCATCTTGGAACTGCAGGATACCTTTTTAGAAAGGGACCATCTATGGACCATTGTATGAAGTATGGTTTTAATTGGACTAAACTCTGTTTTAATTCCCTTAGATAATGGATTTTTGCTGTATATTTCGGCTCAAAATTTTGCATAACTGTGTAAAAATACCGTACACTTCTAAATTCGGTAATTGATTATTAACAAATCAAATACTTTTGAGGAAAAACAACTTTTTCAAAATCTTAAATTTCTTATATATGAATGGGTAATATTTACCGCGCGCGATTGTCATCGGGACTGGACTTATCTGACATGGGTAGTGTCACCTCTTACCTGTCGACAGGTATCGAGTATTAACCAAATGTATCTTGTCTATCAATTAAATTTTCCTGCCTTCTCGCCCTCATAGTAGAAAAATCCAGCACTTAGAATTTTAACCCGTTTTACAAAAACAGGAAAATTCACATCTTTTAGAGAAATCGATTTTCAAGTAACGGAGAAATTGTAAAATTTCCATTATCTAAAGGAAGTGAAACAGACTTTAGTAGTTCTGAGAAAATCTTTGAATGTCTTTCTTATAACTCAATGTTAAAACTTTGTTCCCGTTGGTGGCCATATTGGATGAGGTACGGACCTCCTGGATACCTTTTTGAATGCGACCATCTAAGGATTATTATGACTAAGTATGGTTTTAATTGGACTGGTAGTTTCTGAGAAGATCTTTGAATGTATTTTCCATAGAGTCAAATGTTGCAAATATGTTCCCTCCTGGCGGCAATCTTAGATGAGGTACAGACCTGCCGGATACCTAAAAAGCTCACCCCACGAAGTGAGTGGGCTTATGTGAGAGTCCGCGTCTGCGTCGGCGTCCGGTTATGAAGAATGGTCAAGTCCATTGCTGCTTACTGACAAGTCCAACATCAACCATATTGGTATGTATGATGCATTTTGGGATGACAACATTGCATGCTTCGGATGCTGTCTATATGACCTATATGTTACGCATGGACGACTTGGTTAGGTAGAATGGTAAAAGTCCATTCCCGCTTAGTGACATATTCCATATCAACCATATTGGTATTTATGATGCATTTTGGGATGACAACAACAATGCATGCTTCGGATGTCTGTGACCTATATTTTACGCATGAGTGACTTGGTTAGGTAGAATGGTTAAAGTCCATTCCTGCTTACTGACAAGTCCCACATCAACCATTGGAATGTATGATGCATTTTGGGATGACAACAATGCATGCTCCTGATGCAGTCTGTGAACTGCATTTTATGCATGAATAAATCTGTGAAAAAGGATAATGATAATCCATTCATTCATGTTTAACATGCGACAATGCTGCACAACGAGGTGAGCTTAGCAGGCTGTGGCTGCTTTCTATGTTTTGAAAGGATCATCTAAGGACCATTATATCTAAATTTGGATATAATTGGACCGGTAGTTTCTGAGAAGAATATCTTTGAATGTCTTTCCCATAGGGTCCAATGTTAAAACTATGTTCCTGGCTGGCGGTCATCTTGGATGAGGTAAGGACATGCCGGATACCATTTTTGCAAGGGACCATCTAAAGATTGTAACTAAGCTTGGTTATAATTGGACTGGTAGTTTCTAAGAAGAAGATCTTTGAATATCTTTTCAAAAGGGTCCAGTGTTAAAACTATGTTCCCACTGGCAGCCATCTTGGATGAGGTACGGACCTGTCGGATACCTTTTTGGGATGGGACCACCTAAGGACCATGGTGGCTAAATTTGCTTTTAATTGGACCAGTAGTTTCTGAGAAGAAGATGTTTAAATGTATTTTCCATTGGGTCAAATGTTAAAACTATGTTCCCCGCTGGCAGCCATCTTGGATGAGGTACAGACCTGTCCGATACCTTTTTAGGAAGGGGCCATCTAAGGACCATTGTGACCAAGTCTGATTATAATTGGACTAGCAGTTTCTGAGAAGAAGATCTTTGAATGTCTTTTCCATCGGGTCCAATGTTAAAACTATGTTTCCCGCTGGTGGCCATCTTGGATGAGTTCGAACCTGCCGGATACCTGATTTGCAAGGGACCATCTAAGGATTATTGTGATTAAGCTTGGTTATAATTGGACTGGCAGTTTCTGAGAAGAAAGTATTTGAATGTTTTTTCTTTAAGGTCCATTGTAAAAACTATGTTGCCGCTAGCGGCCATCTTGGATGAGGTATGGACCTGCCGGATACCTTTTTTGGATTGGACCATCTAAGTACCATTGTGGCTAAGTTTGGTTTTAATTGGACTAGCAGTTTCTGAGAAGAAGATCTTTGAATGTTTTTTTCCATAGGGTCCAATGTTAAAACTATGTTTCCGCTGGCGGCCATCTTAGATGAGGTATGGGCCTGTCGGATACCTTTTTTGATGGGACCATCTAAGGACAATTGTGGCTAAGTTTGGTTTTAATTGGACTAGTAGATTCTCAGCAGAAGATCTCAGAATGTCTTTTCCATACGGTCCAATGTCAAAACTATGTTCCCTGTTGGCGGCAATCTTAGATGAGGTACGGACCTGCCGGATACCTTTTTTTGGGAGGGAACATCGAAGGACCATTGTGACAAAGTTTGATTATAATTGTACAGGTAGTTTCTGAGAAGATCTTTGAATGTCTTTCCCGTAGTGTCCAATGTTAAAACTATGTTCCCTGCTGGTGACCATCTTTGATGAGGTACGGACCTGCCGGATACAATTTTTTAAAGGTGACCAACCATGGTTCCAATTCGCCCAGTAGTTTCAGAGAAGAAGATATTTGAATGAAATGTTCACGACGGACGACAGACGACGGACGCCAAGTGAAGCAAAAGCTCACCATGGCATAGCCAGGTGAGCTAATAAAGCTCGATGTTGGAATAATAGGAAATATCTATGAAAACGCGAAGCGAGGTGTTCTAAGGTCATTCTTTGAACTCCTGAGTCTGATGTTTTTTCCCACAAAGGTCAATTGTTAAACCAATGTATAAAAAATGGATAACAGGAAACACCTACATTGGATGAAAATTATAATTACATGCCACAACCTGCCATTGAACTACACATGAAGAACACAAATAAGACAAAAGACAAACGTAGACAACGATAGGAACTCGGGGCAGCTGGACTTGGTACCTTGATAGCGGCCATCTTGGATGAAATGCATATTTTAAAAATATACCACCCAAACACTATTGTGATAAAGTTTGGTTCCAACTAGTGTTGTGGCAAAGGAAAAGATCTTTGAATGTTTTCCCATTGGGTCTAATGTTAAACTATTTACAAGTCGGTGGCCACCTTTGAAGTGATGCAGTCTTGTCAGTACTTTTTTCAAAGAGAGCCAACTAAGGTCAACAGTAACCAAGTTTGGTTCCAGGAGTGTTTTCCGACAGGGTTTTTTATATATTGAGGCTTGTTAGGGTAATATGTTAAACTACTATTATGTTCCCTGCTATCGGCCATAGTGGATCTGATGCGGATTTGTCAGACACATTTTTCAAAGGCGGCCAATTAAAGACAATTGTAACCAGTTATTTTTCCAGTTGGCAAAGTGATTTCAGAAATGAAGATTTTTTTGTATGTGATTTCCCCTAGGGCCCAATGTTAGAGGGTATGAATTCCCTTTATCGTTAACCGTCAAACGCCTCTTTTCAGCTATCGTTAACATCAAATGGGTCAAAATTTTACCGTTAATCGTCAAAAAAATATTAGCGTTATTCGTGAATTTTGTACCATTATCGTTATTTGGAGATAAAAAATATCGTCATTCGTCAAAACAAATTTTTGTAGAAATATCTAGCAAATTTATCGTGAAACCATAAATATTACCGTTAACGTCATTTGGCATAATTTTTTACCGTTAACCGTCATCTGGATACCCCCATTCCCACCCTCATGTTAAACTATGTTCCACGCTGGTGACCGACTTGGGTCAGATGCAGCTTGCGGGACATAATTTTCAAAAGTCAATTAAGGACAATTGTAAACAAGTATGGCTCCAATTGGTTAAGTCACGGGCATCATTCCGTTTATCGAGAAAATTGCACGTGAAGGACCAAGTATTGCATGGGATGCGTGATGGATCATGCAACGGTTCGTGAAGGGCTTTCTATCGAGGAAAACATTGAAGGTCAATGATTATTTCATTATATTCTATTTATAAGGATAAATTTCTAAAATTTAAATATGTCTGTCAAAATGGTTCAACAATACCTATCAAGTCATGCTAAATTCATGGTTGGAAAATGGAAACCTTTTCTCAAAAACGTTGAATGCAGACTCCTCACCCACATTTTCTACGTGAAGATATGGTCACAAAAGGTGTTATTTCGTATATTTTATTTACACAATATACTTAATTTTGTAAGATATTGACAAACTTTGATATTACAATAACCAATGAACTTATTTATGCAAAAAATATATATAATTCTATATACAATATATCAACATTAAAAACATAACTAGAGGCTCAGACACTGAGCCTGTATCGCTCACTTGACAAAATGCTGAACAGCAGGATTTTTCGATGTTCTGTATGGTGGCCATGTTTTTTATGTGAATTTCCCATAGGGCCAAAATGAACTTTGTTCTGTGCTGGCGGCCATGTTTTTCATTGGATCAGAGCAAAATGAGCAATCTTTGTTAGGGACCTTCAGTTCATCATTCCTGTAAAGTTTGGTTGAATTTGCTTCAGCGGTTTCAGAGGAGAAGAGAAAAATGTAAATTTTCCCATGGGGTCCAATGTTAAACCTTAGATCCGCGCTGGAAGCCATGTTTTTTTATTGGATGGAAACGAAATGAGCAATCTTTGTAAAGGACCTTCCATACATCATTCCTGTAAAGTTTGGTTGAATTTGCTTCAGTGATTTCAGAGGAGAAGATGAAAATGTGAATTTCCCATAGGGCCAATGTTAAACTATGTTCCGTGCTGGCGGCCATGTTTTTTATCGGATCGGAACGAAATGAGCAATCTTTGTTAAGGACCTTTAGTACATCATTCTTGTAAAGTTTGGTTGCATTTGCTTCAGTGGTTTCAGAGGAGAAGAAGAAAATGTGAATTCTCCCATAGGGTCCATTGTAAAACCTAAGTTCCGCGCTGGCGGCCATGTTTTTTATCAGATCGGAACGAAATGAGCAATCTTTGTAAAGGACCTTACATACATCATTCCTGTAAAGTTTAGTTGAATTTGCTTCAGTTGTTTCAGAGGAGAAGATGAAAATGTAAATTTCCTATAGGGCAAATGTTAAATTATCTTCCATGCTATCAGCCATGCTTTTTATCGGATCGGAAAGAAATGAACAATCTTTGATAGGATCTTTAGTATATCCTTTCTGTAAAGTTTGGTTGAATTTGCTGCAGTGGTCTAAGAGCAGAAGATGAAAATGTGATTTTTCCAATAGGGTCCAATGTTAAACCACGTTCCGTGCTGGCGGCCATGTTTTTTGTCGGATTGGAACGAAATGAGCAATCTTGCTTCAGTGGTTTCAGATGAGAAGATGAAAATGTGAATTTCCCATAGGGCCAATGTTAAACTATGTTCCATGCTGGTGGCCATGTTTTTTATCGGATCGGAAAGAAATGAGCAATCTTTGATAGGATCTTTAGTACATCCTTTCTGTAAAGTTTGGTTGCATTTGCTTCAGAGGTTTCAAAGGAGAAGAAGAAAATGTGAATTTTTTCATAGGGTCCAATGTTAAACCATGTTCCGTGCTGGCGGCCATGTTTTTTGTCGGATTGGAAAGAAATGAGCAATCATTGTTAAGGACCTTTAGTACATCATTCCTGTAAAGTTTGGTTGAATTTGCTGCAGTGGTTTAAGAGCAGAAGATGAAAAAGTAATTTTTCCCATAGGGTCCAATGTTAAACCTAAGTTCCGCTCTGGCGGCCATGTTTTTTGTCGGATCGGAACAAAATGAGCAATCTTTGTAAAGGACCTTCCATACATCATTCCTGTAAAGTTTGGTTGAATTTGCTTCAGCTGTTTCAGAGCAGAAGATGAAAATGTGATTTTCCCATAGGTTCCAATGTTAAACCATGTTCCGTGCTGGCGGCCATGTTTTTTGTCGGATCTGAACGAAATGGGCAATCACTGTTAAGGACCTTTAGTACATCATTCCTGTAAAGTTTGGTTGAATTTGCTTTAGTGGTTTCAGAGCAGAAGATGAAAATGTGATTTTTCCCATAGGGTCCATTGTTAAACCTAAGTTCCGCGCTGGCGGCCATGTTTTTTATCGGATCGCAACGAAATGAGCAATCTTTGTAAAGGACCTTCCATACATCATTCCTGTAAAGTTTGGTGGAATTTGCTTCAGTAGTTTCAGAGGAGAAGATGAAAATGTGAAAAGTTTAACGGACGGACGACGGACGCCAAGTGATGGCAATAGCTCACACTGACCCTTTGAGTCAGGTGAGCTAAAAACTGATATTTTCTGTCCGTGAAGGATCAGGCAACGAACAATTGAGCTCGTAAAGGACTAAACCTTTAGAGGTACTTGTTTGTATTAGTTAGAGTTTAACTCCAGTTAGCAATATTTCACCTTTATCAGAACGAATGCAATTAATCAATTAAAAATGATAACAAAAGAACAAAGGTGCAAGGGATAACCGGGGCAACGAGTTTTGATTGCCTCTGGAAAAGGGGTAAAATGGGTAGGGGCAGGAAATTTAGCCAAAGTGACTCTGGTCTCTTTAGAAAAAATATAGAATGTATCTCCCAAGACACAAATGTCCAATCCATCATCCTGCAAATGGAATTGAACACAATTTTTGCTGCATTTTATATCATTGTTATGGTGAATGAGTGTACAAATTTTCATAAAGATCCGACTAATCGTCTCACAGAAATCAGCTTAAACGCAAAGGCGAACCTGCAGTTTGAGGGACGGATGGACTCCCTTTAAGGATGTAAATTATTAAGAAATATTTCAATTTGTGTTATTTACAGATCAATGCTTTAATTTTATTTACATGCAGAAGGAAATTAATTTAAAAAAAACTTCAAATGCTTGTTTTTACTACATTTTGCTTACATAAATGTTCTTCATACCGTCGGGAAACCGTTTCAAATGATAGAAAGGGATCGAAATAGGTTTTTGGTACAGGGTATTTCAAAAGAAGAGGTGGGTAAAACCGATTTTGTGGCTAGCTAAACCCCTCCCCTTTTCCATTGCGGTAGTATATCCGGTAGCAAATCAACAGCTATTGCCATTTAAAGGTCATAGACAGTTAAAAGAAATGATCATTCAAGTATTGAGTAAAGAAAGAATTTTGAATCAGGGTTTGGACCGAAACTTCAAATTTTTCCACACAGGACTGATATCTATTAAATTTTTAATGATCGTATGAGGCGGAATTTATTTATTTATTTATTATTTAGAAGCCTAGATTAATAAGGTGGTCATGGAGATAACTGTGTCTAATGAGAAAGTCTCTATAATTTGTGCTAGCTCTCGTGTAATTGTAGTGATTTTATGACGTACATTTGATTCCATGTGTATAATAATCGCACTTTATTATTCCTTGTCGTCTTGTATCATTTACAGCGGAATTTAATACATGAGATGATTTTATATGCGAACAACATTTTGGGCAATCCATACTGTTATATCTTTTTTTTTAAATCATCGGAGAACTTCAGGGTTATATACTTGCATAAGCAGATCAAATATCAAATTGGCATTGGCTCAGTCAAGTCGATCCTTCACGAACCAAAATTTATGTTGCTTGAACCTTCACGTGCAAGAAAAGAGCTTTTTGGTCCAAACGATCCAAGCAAAACTATATTATAGAGATATGACATCATCTTAAAGCTTCATCTGACAATATATGTTAATATCTATGGGAATATCATAACCAATAAAGAGAAAAGGATAACTATCGTATCAAAATATGACCAAATGTGGGTATATGTCAATGAAAATTGCATAGAGTAAGGTGCAGTCTTTTTCGTTTTTCAGAATACTGCATGGTATATTCGTATTTTTTTATACCAAAATAGCCGCCATTGATGACTGTTGCCTGATCCATCACGCATCCGATCCCATTTTACTAAAAACCATGAGCATGAGAGAAATTTCGATAAGCTCCATTATTAAACCAAGTTTAAGGTGCAGAAGTTGTACATTTGAACAAAACATTGGAAGTTCAGTTGTAGTATAACTTTCAGGTATGATGAAGTTGAGAATTAATACATGAACTATTTTTGGCTGAAGCGATCCTCCGAGATCAGTAAAATACAAACTACATAACTTGATCCTATAAGCAAAATATCTCGAAAGTTTGGTTTCAATCAGACTTGTAGAAGAAGGAGTTGCGAAATATGCTATTTTGGCTTGTTATCACAGGGTCCAATGTTATTCAACTATGTTCTTGGATTAAATGCTGACATATTGGACACTATTTTTGAAGGAGACAAGTTTGGTGCAAATTGGCCTAATGAGACGATTCTTGAAAATGTTCCCAAGGGTTCTGATGTAGAACAATATTGCCCCGCTAGCGACCATTTTGGAATCACAAATTGACATGTCAGACTTTAATTTGAAGAATATTGTGACCCAGGTTTGGTTCCAATATTGGAGCAGTGTTTGAATAAAAGTTAACGTTGGGTGGATGAACGCTAAGTGATGGCAAGAGGTCTCCACGACTATGATCTGTATATGTACCCAAGGAATAGATGTCCAAGTTTCATAAAGTTGCACAACTTGAAAAACTAGTAATAAAGGACAACGCAGAGTTCGTGATATGAAATAGCATATTGAACGAGATAACGATTTCTTACTTCTCGTCTGCCTAAAAAGCAGTAATGCATCATAACCGAGAAAAACGACTATTTCATGGGATATCTCCAATTAATTTCCTGTATCACTCACGTAGATATGGCTGATGAAAGGACATCTCCAGTTGTTTTCCTGTATCGCTCTCGTGGGCCAAGGCTGACATAAACAGCACCTCACAAGCATCATTCATGCCAAGTTTGGTACAAATCCATTCAACAGTTCTCTAGAAGAACTTTGTATGCATACAAAGGGTCCAAAGTTAAACTAAGTTTTGCTGCTGGTGGCCATGTTGGACAACGAACGGCATAAAGTAACATAACGTGATTAGCACCTCACAAGTATCATTCATGCCATGTATGTATGGTTTAAGTCCATTAAGATCTTTGTATGCATTTCAAATTGGGTCCAAAGTTAAACTAAGCTCACCTCTGGCTGTCATGTTGGATGGCGGATCGGCACCAAAGTAACAATACCTGGTTTACACATCACAAGTATCATCCCATGTTTGGTTTAAATCATGCAGCGGTTCTCTATAGAAGAAGACCTTCGTATGCATTTCCCCAAAGGGTACAGTGTTAAACTTAGCTTCGCTACTGGCGGTCATGTTGGATGACGGATCGGCACCAAAGTAACAACACTTCATCAGCACGTATTAGGAATCATTCATGCCATGTTTGGTTTTAATCCATTCAGTGGTTCTCTAGAAGATCTTTGTATGTTTTTCCCATATGGTCCAATGTTAAAATAAGTTCACGGCTCAGGTGGCCATGTTGGATGACGTATCGGCACCCATGTAACAACACTTGGTCAGCATCTCATAAAAATCATTCATGTCATTTTTGGGGTTTAAATCCATTCAGTGGTTCTATAAAAGATCTCTGTATACATTTCCTCATAGGATCCAATGTTAAACTAAGTTTCGCTGCTGACGGCCATGTGGGATGATGGATCGGCACCAAAATAACACTAATCGGCAAGGATAATTGACAATATTGGCAAAGAGGTCAGCTTGGCGCCTGGCAAACAGAACTCAAGAGCCAAGTCAAAATTTTACTGGCCCAGTACTTTGTAGTAAACCCGGAACTGCAGGAATTTTTAGTAGCAACCTGGGCTACTGGTTTTAAAATCCAAGTAGCCCATGTCAAATTTTAGGGACCTTGGGCTATTGGGCCCTTGGTAATTTGCATCCCTGCTTGGTCACCACCTCATAAGCATCAGTCATGCTATATCTGGTTTAAATTCATTCCACGGTTTAATAGAAGATCGTACCTCATAGGGTACAATGTTAAACTAAGTTTCGCTGCTGGCGACTATGTTCGATGACGGATTGACACCAAAGTAACATTTGGTCACCACCTCATAAGCATCAGTCATGCTGTTTGGTTTAAATCAATTCTGCGAAGATCGTTGTATGCATTTCTCTATAGGGTCCAATGTTAAACTAGGTTTCGCTGCTGGCGACCATGTTGGATGCCGGATCGGCACTAAAGTAGCAATATTTTGTCACAACCTCATAAGCATCATTTATGCCATGTTTGGTTAAATCCATTCAGCGGTTCTCTAGAATATCTCTGTATGCATCTCCCCTGGGTTCCAATGTTGAATTAAAGTTTGCTGCTGGCGGTCATGTTGGATAACTGATCGACACCAAAGTGACAACACTTGGTCATCACCTCTTTGAAGAATCATTCATGCCATGTTTGGTACAAATCCATTCAGCGGTAATCTAGAAGATTTTTGTATACATTTCCCCGTAGGGTCAAATGTTAAACTAAGTTTCGCTGATGGCAGCAATGTCGGATGACTCATCGACACCAAAGTAACACCAAGTCACCATCTCAAAAGCATCATTTTTACAAATCCACTCAAAGGTCTTCAAGAAATTCCGAAAGGAATTGTCCTATTCAAAATTAAGTGCGCCACTGAAAGCCATGTTGGATGACAGATCGGCACCAAAGTAACAGCACTCGTCGGCACCTCATAAGCACCATTCGTTCAAATGTTGGTTTAAATTACTCAGCGGTTCTATAGAAGTTCTATGACGGAAGGACGGACGCAAAGTGATCGCAAAAGCTCTCCCTCAGTCCTTGGCATAGCCATACGAGCTAAAAACATCTTTTCATTGGGGACCACCGAAATTGGTTCCAATTAGCCATGAAATTCCAGAGCAGAGGAGCTCTGAAAGTGTTGTCCTATAGGGTCAATGTTATTCATGTTCTACGCTGGCGGCTATATTTGATAGTGGTAAAGTTTGGTTTAATTGACATAGAAGCTCAAGAGAAGATTTCTGAATTGCTTTCCCCATAGGATACAATGTAAAACTGTTCCCTGCTGGTTGCCATCTTGAACATGTGCAAACCTGAAAAACACCTTTGTGAAAGGAGACCACCAAATGACTATTGTGGCCAAGTTTTCTTGCAACTGACCCATTGATTTCAGAAAAAAGCCCCTTGAATGAAAAGTTTATGCCAGACATAAATTTTATGGAAAGCCAGTCGAAAAGTTAACTCTGACTATAACTCTATAACTAGGTGACTTTAACAATGAAATTCTTTGTAAACATAAGCTTGGCTCCCTTTTAGCCCTGATGGCCAAATCATACTATTGAAGCTTACATCAAATTTAATTTGAAGGCACATGTTATCAAAAGCTGACGAAACAATTGTACTACTTCATATGCCTATGGTGATAACTGGACCCCTATTTGGAAACAATTAACACTATTACATGCTGTACTGTGTTTCAATGGAACAAAATGACCATCTTTGGAAAGACCTCCCAAACAGCTGTGCCAGTTATACGCATTCTCATTGAACTCTGCATCAATATGGTAAGTGCAAATTTAAGTGTGCATGGATACAATACAGTTGTGGACACAGTACAAAAATGTGGACACAATACAATTATTGACAATGATATATCTCAATCCTTGTCCAGAAAATATTCAAAGACAAACAAGAGCTGTCGCCGAAGGAGCCAAAGATACCCCCGCTTATTGAACCCTGAATCTATATGGTACATGTAAGTGCAAAATTAAGTTGGTGTGGACACAATACAGGTGCAGACACAGTACAAGTGTGGACACAATACAAGTATGGACACAATGATATAATCTTCAAGAAAAAACATTTCCCAAGGGTTCCAATGAAAACAATCCGTCTAAATCAGACAAATATAAAATTCACCTTTTTCAGCCTATTTGACATTTTACACATCTACATATAGTGTTCTTCCTTTGTCTAAAGTTTCATCAAAATCCTTCAAGTGGATTAAAAGGAGTTGTGCGTAAGAGGTAACCCATACATGGGGAATCAATGAAAACTCAAAGTTGAATTATCTACCCTTCCTGGTTTCTGACAATAATTATATTCCTTCATGCACATCTCCATATAGTGTCCTTCCTTTGTGTAAAGTTTCATCAAAATCCTTCCAGTGGTTTAAGAGGAGTTGCGCTTACGAGAAGTGTCGACAGACAGACAAGGTGATTCCTATATACCCCCCAAACTTTGTTTGCAGGGGGTAAACCATATCACTTCATGCACATCTTCAGGTTGTGTTCTACAACTATGTAACATTTCATCAAAATCCAAGCAGCTGTTTACAAGTTCATTACTAAATTCCTCCTCCTTTTTTCAAAAAAATATTCAAAGACGCATCATCTCTTTTTAAATTTTTGGGAAGTAGCCATATTACTTCATGCTCATCTTTAGATGATGAAAAGGTTCTGGTTCACCCTCCCCCTTTTCCAAAAAATATTCAAAGACTTATCTCCCCTTAAAAATTTCAAGCAGACACCATTTTACTTCATGCGAAATTTCAGATGATCTAATACAACTGTGTAACATTTGATCAAAATCCATGTACCTATTTTAGAGGACTTGCGTTGACAAGCCCCCCCCTTCCAGATAATATTTAAAGACAAAGTATCCCCCCTTCAACATTTCAGGCAGCCACCATATAATTTGATACACATCTTCATGTTGTGTACTACAACTGTGTAACATTTCATCAAAATCCAAGGACTTGTTAAAGAGGACATTCCCTAACAATGTTTGTTCCCATCTTTTTTCTAGAAAATATTCAAAGATGAATTATCTCCCCTTCAAAGTTTAGGACAGCAACCATTTAACTTCATGCACATCTTCAAATATTGTACTACACCTGTGTACCATTTTTCATCAAAATCCAATCAGCAGTATAGGAGAACATGCGCTGACAATATACACGGACTGACAGACGGATGGACGGACAGGGCGATTCTTATGTACACCCCGCCCACAACTTTGCTTGCAGGGGTATAAAAAAGTTTGGTTGTTACGCAGAAGGACAGTAGCTATAGTATTGCAGCAAAGATAATGAAAATGTGCAAAATTAATGGTGGACACCAAGTGACTGCATTACCGTAGCTCTGTTCATACTGATCCTGTTGGTAAGGTAAATCAAGGATGTTTGTTGGTAATGTTCTGATATTTCTGCCAGATTTTAAGACTAGTCTACTCTTGCAGTATTTTATTTTTCTCCCAGACCCCTTCATTTTGTTCATAATTTCATTTAAGATATCTTTAAGACTATTCTGACAAAATTACATTAAATCCTTTTCATTCTGTGGCATTAATTCATGTCAAAACCATGCTAATGTAACTTTGTTAAACCTGTGAAAAATTTAGAGGAGTTCAGTTTCCCTCCAAATTTTCAATCACTTATACCTCGAAATGAGATAATAAACTTATAATTTTTTCCACTTTAATTACCTCCTTTTTCAGTTTTTTAACAAAAAATCAAATTTAATCCTTATTTAACAGCAAACACCCTTAAGAATTACCTCCCATTTTTTACTTTAATAACACACAATCAAAATAGGTTGATGTCAATAGCCTTGATCCTTCAATTTCATAAAAATAAATGTACAAATTTCTTTTTTCATGCATTTTTATTCTTGCTTCATAATTTATACATTTGACATGTATTTGTAAAGCAGATAGTAAATAACAACCAGCACTTTCCTTATCACATTAAAGTCAACTGTTTTTAATTATACAATTCAAATCTCATTATAGCAAATTGCTTAAATCTTAACAGACAATCTGCAGCCGAGTTTTCTCTGCTTTCACTTAAAAAATATCAAAATCTGGAAACACTTGTTAACAGAAATGTGTCGATATATAAAATAACTTATTAAAAATAGGCCATTATGGGACTTTGATTGCACAATTCTGAACATTTTACCAACACAAGTGCACCATTACTGATGCATTCTTAATTACATTCATACATATATAAAAACTCACGCTGCAAAGTGTCAAGCCAATATCAAAGAATTCTGTTTGATATCATACTAGTATTAGCAAAATATTGGCAAAATTAATACAGTATCTGTGTTCCAAAAAAATCTCTTTGAGGACCATGTAAAAGATTTGAAATGAATGCATGGTACATTTAATAGGACATCTACAGGGGTCTGCATGGGGGTTTGAATCCCCCTTTTTTTTATTTATTTTGGTATAAATTTCATGCAAAATTTAAGACAAAAATTCATATTAACTGTCTGGACCCCCCTTTTTTTATTGCTTGATCTGCCATTGCATTATTGCTTAGACCTTTTCAATCCGTGTCACTGCAACAATTATTTCCTTGCACCCAAAGTTTTAAAAATTAAAATCGTTTTCATAAAAATTCCTTTTAAAATGTAATCAATAAACAGAATTATTTAATTTTGGCAAAAACAAGTATAACACCTTTAAAATCATTTAACAAGATTTCTCCAGTATAACAATTAACAATTTGTAACAAGTAACAATATAAAGATTTGATCAGAATACAGTTCTATAGACATGAAAGACAATGTTTATTATTTTTGAACACGACAGTTCAAACAAGATATTAGGGAGATTATATTAATAATACACAAGTATAATATGGTCGACCAGGGGTCATTTAGGATTGTAATGTAGAATCCATTATATCAGGATTGCTTTGGCACTTGAAACAAATTTCCTGAGTATTTCAAGCTTTTTATAATTAGAAAAATATATTTGAAACCCTGATCCATAAACCTGACATTGTTTACCACAAAGTTATATTCAAGCAATTCATTTGTAATGCTAAGAAAAAGGGGGGAGGATACTTTTCACCTTCCCTTTTCTGTAAATTTCCGACTTTTAAAGCTTTTACAAACAAACATTTAGTGGTAATATTGTGAAACCATTCTAGTTTCAAATACAAAGGAGGTTTTATTTAATTTGTTCAATGAAGTAAAAAGTCAATACATGGAAAGGTAATTTAAATAAACAAACCCTCAACAAATGTACAAACTAGAAAAATCAATAAATTAGATTACCAATAGTTCCAATACTTTTAAAATCATGTCAGGGTGAACCAAAGACAAGTCAATATTTGGTGGTGAATGCCCAAGACAAATTTTAAACATAAACTTCAAAATAAATTTTGATATCTTTGTAAAGAATCCCTTTTGGATTAACCTCTGCTTTCAATATTCTAATGGTGATCATACAGATCTGTAACTGCAACATATACATTGTACATGTACATGTACTTAAGTTCTGTGCAAATATGAATGCAAAATTGAGGAAAAGCATATAACTACTGCATGTATTTTATCATTTTAATTTCAATGTTCTTATATTGAGTATATACCTTTGCAATAGACAGGGAGACATTAGCAAATGAGGGTGGAGAGCTGGGAAAGGCATGACTCTCCCACTTTTTTTTAAAGAATATTTCAATTTTAATTTTGTGTAGAATGCAGACAAAACTTGACAAATGACATGAAAAAATAATTGATCTGACCCCTCTTTTTTCGAGAGCATCATTGAATACCCCTGGATCTGCCAGTGGGAAATATGCATGTTCTGTACATGTATCTGAAATTTATTTGTGTGGGCAATACAGGTATTATAGTCCTACAAAGTAGTTGTCATTGATCTTGACATGTATCTGCATCAACTTGTGAAAGTAAACTAATATCATAATCAATATTTATTTATTATAAGAAATATGTGGCAATGAAATAGTATTCTATGGCACATATTTAAATGTTAGGTGTTATACAAATTTATCGATTGGTTCAGATATTTCAGATTACTGCACCAACAATTTGATGTTATTATAATTATAAACCAGTCAATACCTCATCCTTTACTGCCTTATCAACTATTTCTAAATGCTTTACAATACTTATTATAAGGAGTCAGAAAAAAATTATTTTACGCTCCCTTGGTTACAAAATCGTGTTATCTGTAAACTGGCAAAGTCGAGAAACAACTCTGGAAGCAACTTGTTCAATTGCTTTGACCAAAGCTTGCTTTATAGTTCTTTATTATTTTTTTGTATTTTTTTTATTTTACAATTTTTTTTATCTCCAGAAATCCTGCAAATAATAAACCAGTCATATCATATTCAATTAACTCTCTTTTAAAACTTTTATTTAAGTAACTTGCCTCTCTAAAAAATGTGATTTAATGTTTGCAGGACTATTCTGGGTTTTTTAAACGTTTTTTTTTTCCTTTTTATGGTAAGTGGTTGTTGTAGCTCTTAATAACATTTTTTTGTGGGTCCTTACGATGAACCCTTTCTTTAAAACATATACATGCAATTTACAAATTCAAAAACAACATAAATATAAAATTGTCCATATACTCTGGCAAATCCGTTATAAAAACATTCATTTTCCATGTTCCTATACAGGAAATGGAAAATCTTCATCACTCTTGCAAACTCGGTAAAAAATCTCCCTTTTAACGTCACTCTTCCGAAAATTTGGTGACAAGTCAAAGTAGATTTGTCCTGGCTACAAAACTCAATTTCAACCATTCTTCTATTCAACTTGACTTATAAAAACATCAGAAATTGAACAGGTTGTTGCAGAGTTCAATTATTTGATGAATTAAATAATTTAGCCCCTCGCAATTTCTATGCCCTTGTGATAGCTTAAGATACCTTTTTTGAGGGTAAAAGTCGTGGACAGAAAAAAAGTTGAAACAGAGATATGTAGTCCCTGATAAAACTTATATCACAGATGGAGGTGATCACACTGGTTATTACTATTAGTTTAGTTGCCCTTGCAGTGTGTCCCAGAAACATCCCAACTTCTCCCTTCAATAATACTGTCATCTTATCTATAGTCTGTTTCACAGTATGTAGAAAATTCATAAATATTAAACTTGTTAAAAATTAAAAACAACTCTATATTCCATCTGAATCAATAGCTAGTGATCTTAATTAACTAAATTGTTTTTACACCATAATGGCATACTGACATCTTTGTTGAATCTTTCACAAAAAATATTCAGACCTTTCCAGAAATCTTTTCATGATGTTTTTAATCAACTGAAGTTTAAACGATTTTTCCAACCTATGAAACAGACTACAGCTTTACTAATGCAAACAAAATTTGATATTCTACTCTCCATTGCATTGCAAAAAATATATCTTTTTACATACTAAATATCATTCATATGTAGTCAACAAGTATACAATAATAAATCATTAACAATATTTTCACACATTGCAATATTTAACCATGATTGTTGGTGGCCATACATGTAAAGCTATATGCAAATACTAGCAAAAAATGATAACCAATGTTTTCCAAAAAATTTACCCTATATGATATTAGTTCCAGGCAGTGAAGTGTAACCTTAAACTTGACTGTAAAAGTTGATTACTCGGTCACACTCAAAATCAGAAAGTCAAATTTACTTGGTACATGTAATCTTGGATTTATATTCTGCTAATTAAGTGATGGTTAGCTCGACAAGGGAAGCAGTCTTGTATCCCTTGTTGAGCTAACCATCAAGTTACAAGACCGTATCACCTTGGTAGGAAAAACACATTCTTTTAGACGATTCTAAAAGAAAATTGTAGCACTTCTAGCAGAACATAATAGTCAAACCTTGATGGCTCAAACACCCAAGGGACTGGTGAAAACAATTCCAAGCTAGAGGGGTCAACCTGTGTTTAAATTTGAGCAAAAGTTCCAGAAAGAGAGTTCAAGCTGTCCATGCCAATGGTGTACAAGTTACTGCAGTTCAAGCCGTCCATGCCCATGGTGTACAAGTTACTGCAGTTCAAGCTGTCCATGCCCATGGTGTACAAGTTACTGCAGTTCAAGCCGTCCATGCCCATGGTGTACAAGTTACTGCAGTTCGAGCCACCAAAGTTCAACTGATGTTTATTCGTCTTGACAGGGGATACATATAGATTACACCACAAGATCCCGTTCATAACCATATTTTATCCACTAGAGATAGTTTAATTTTAAAATTTTAATTGCGAGGCTTGCCGAGCATTTTAAAATTTTTAAATTTAACCATCGAGAGTGGATAAAATAGGGTAATAATCGGGATAAAGTGGTGTAATCTTTTTCTCTAATGATAAATGATAATCACCGAGAATTGTATTCCGAATAGATTTGGCGGGAAATAGCACAGGGGTTATTCCACATACGTTGAATAAAGAAAATTTATCTAACAGGTCAAAACCGGTTTAAACTTGACATATCATTAGAGAAAGGCTCATATTCAATGTCAGTGCCCTATATCTTCTCCTTATAGCTCAGGGGAAAAACAGACAGGGAATATGAACCTTTATCCATGGCAAAGATTCCTGAATAACATAAAATTTTCCTTTCAAACAATAATGATGATGTGCATGTATGATTTATTCACTGTACATTCAGGTACATTACATATTACATGTAATACCTTTCCCAAGAGGAAACTATATGAAGATTCATGCACTCTATAGTTCATAATCAACTTCTCTTTCTTTGAATATTCTGAAAAGGTGGATACCTTAAATTAGACCAAGGGAAATCAGAGTTTGGGATATAGGAAGTCCATGCTTCTTCCAGAAATTTTAATGCAAAATCTAGACAACTGGGAACCAAATTTTGGGGGTAAATGATATAAGTTTTTGCTTCTTTTCAACCGAAGTTGATCTTTGCAAGATGAACCCTTTAATTAAAGCAAACTAAATGAATAAGGACTCTTGCTTTTTATGATACTGTACAAGTGTTGGAATCATGCATTTTGTGAATGTATGCAATTGCTGCTCAAACAAATATGATCTATTTTAATTAATGATATGTTGATGAAATAATGGAAGATGGATTTAAACATACATTTTCTTCAAACATGGCAATAAATATGAAATTAATGTGAAGTGAGGCTATTTCTAATTTTTTGTTTCATTTTCTGCAATATATATATTATATATTTATTTAACAAAAACTTAAAATAAAACATGTACATTCTTCATATATACATATCCAACATTAGTTTATTTTTAAGTAACCATATATAATTAACAAATGCAATGATGCTGTGAATAATTAATTATTAACGATATTTTTTTTCATTCCACACACACATTTGCACAATCATTTACTGACAATCTGGAGAACTTGGGTAGCTTGAAATAGATCCTTCACGGTCACGCGGTAAAGCAACGCAACTGCACTTTGCCCTGAGAATTTCACACTGCTGCTTGTAGAACTGGCACTCCCTCATCAATATTGATTGCTGTCTCTGAAGTTGACGAACTTGATTTTCTAATGTTTTGTTTGTCACTTCTAAACTTTGACGCTGATGCATTCTTTTAGATCGACAATTTTGGGCATAACCACGATTTTTCAATGTCCGTCTCTTTTGTTTTAATTTCAGTACGTCCTCTTTAGGAAGACCCTGAAGCCGACGATTCAATTCTCTCACCGGTAGCGCCACTAATTCTTCATCCTCCAATGACTGGAGATCACATTCAGTCTTGGATTTTGAAGCAGAAATATTTGAATGACTATGAGATCTTTTCAGAGAGGGGATTTTAGTTGGAGACGGCTTGTCTTCAATCATGCCTTGACGAGAAAGAGCATGTTTGCCAGCTTCTGCACCGGAAACAAGATATTTACTGAAATTTTGAACAAACTCTGGACTTGATGATATCAAACAGTCAACTTCTTCATCTATTTCCTCGTCTAAACTTTGAGTCGACTTTTGGCTGTTACTGAAGCTTGTTTTTAATTTAAGATCCGATTCAAACACACTTTGTGTAAACCAATTAAAACCACTAAACACGCTAGAGTTACTGTCACACGGACTTGGGACTCCGTCCGTTAAGCTTGGAGAAGGGGGTACACTCAAATCTGAGCAAGGTGTGGTCGCACCCGAAGAGCCACTTCGGGGGGACTGTATACTTTGCTTACAACAATTGCTATACCTATCTTCTACCTCTTTTTTCACTTCCGATGCATCTAATAACTGGTCCAAGTCAAAGTCTGATATGTAATCGTTCACGAGATGTTGGTCGGGTTCCATATTGGATATGATCAGCTGGCCGGCAGATCACCTCGTGTTGGTTTCAAATTAGGTCAAAGAAATGTTGATAAATTTCTTCGTTTTTAAGCTTAATTCCTGGTCAAATTTCCTTGAAAATTGATTGTAGTATAAGACTGAATGTTCCTTTAAAACTCTGAATACTCACTTGCTCCACTAAAGTTCAATTTTGTTCAGAAATGTAGCGGCGGTCCAAGGGCTAACAACCACCGACTACCTGAACGAGTGAGCAGGCAACAACGAGCAAGTAGGGGAATCCCGGCTGCTTTTATACTACACAGACGTCAAATCCAAAAATAGCATCAAGATCAACGATTAACCAATCAATGCAAAGTATAATCTTTATATTTAGAATAGACTTCATTAACCAACTTTCTTCGGATCATTTGTACGTTTTATTTCATGAGGAATCCCAAATCAATTCTAAACATTCACGTGGCTTTATAGATCAGTAGGTTGTGCAATACCTGACATATGGCGGGAAATTGACATGTAAAAACACATCGGAAATACAGTTTTGTGACTTTTTTTGTAATGTTTTTTTTATCAGGGTTCCATCAAATACGAAAAAGATACCACTGAAATGGATGATACGATCTTGGAAAAAAGCAAGGATTTGTAAACAAATCCTTGCAAAAAGGGAGAAAAGGGACAAAATTGGGAATGGGAAAACAATATTTTTTTTTTCAATTCAGATTGATTAATTAAAAAAAAAATGGAAAAATAATGAAAAAGGCAAATTAGAAAAACACAACAAGTGAAAAGTAGGAAAAAGGCTCAAACAGTTGGAAATGGGAAAAATTAGCTTTTGCCACCACTCAGTAGTCCGTCGCCCGTGTTTTTCAGTCGTTCGAATTCGTCCCCACGGTCGTTCCGTCCCAGTAGTTTCGGCCTCAAGTAGAATATAAAGTAGTTCTGGTTCCATATTAAACTGGTGATTAAAACCAACAAATTATTTGACCCTGAATCCATTTGTAATCGGCTACATGAACGACATGCCAGATTGTGTAGAAGGGACATTATATCTTTTTGCAGACGATACCATAATTTATAAAGAAATAAGAACTCAAGATGACAGCAAAATACCTGGCTTTTAAAATTTCACCCAAATGAATATAACACAGAAAATCAAGTAATAGTAGGAGATACAACTCAGTTGAGGACGATTCAAGTAAAGCAGTCGAATTGCAAAAATCAGAAGGAGAAAAAGACATTGGCTTACTAGTAGATGAAAACATCACCTTTTCCAAACATATTAAAACACAAGCGAAACAAAGCGAACAGCATAATGGGTATTATAAGAAGAACATACACCCATCTGGACGAACAGAGTTTCAAATGTTTATTCCAAGCTCTTGTGAGGTGCGGCAGCAGTGTGGTCCCAATATAAAATTGGGGAAATAGAGAGCATTGAAAATGTGCAAAGAAGGGCAACAAGACTGATACCCACACTCAAAGATCTAGACTATACAGACAGGTTAAAAGAGCTTAAAATGCCAACACTTGAATATATAGACGTCTAAGGGAAGACATGATCGAAGCCTTCAAAATTGTCACTGGTATTTATGACGCTGAGGTTACAACCGGCTTACTAGAACTAGACACTGATACAAGAACAAGGGGTAATTAAAAAAGTTAAAGAAAAGATACTGCAGATTGAATACTAGTATCAGGAAATATTATTCAAACAGTGTTGTAGAAAGCCTGTCCGAGTACAAAATTGGACTTGATTCAGGCTAAATCGCGACGGTACTTCCGGACCATTTACTGACTGATGGTTAAAACAGAAACGTTTTGTCTCCAAATCCGCTGAAGGCAAGTTAATTGAAACTTTGCTCATTGGAATAACTCGGATTTTACTGAGATAAGCGGGGTTGGCTTCGAGTGTGTCAACAAAAACCACTTAGCCAGTTGGAACCAAACTTGGTCACAATAGTCAATTGATAGTCCCCTTCAAAAAATGTTTGTACTTCAAGATTTACGCCTTATAAATTGTGTTATATGATGACGGTTGCACAAACAAACAGACAAATTTCATCCAAGATATGACCCAGAGGACAAAGTTTAACATATATAGGATACTACGGGAAGTGCATTCAAAATCTTCCCCTCTGAAACCACTTATCCAAACATGTGCACAATATAGTCATACCTTGGCAATGGGTGGTTCCCTTTAAGGTTTTTGATTGTCAAACAATGGTCGTACATCGCCATCTCAGATCGCCACAAGCAGGGAAAATAGTTTAGGATAGGACCTATGGGAAATGCATTCAAAGCTTTCCTACTACTGATTTGCGCGGTAGACTACCGATTTTGGATATGTTATATGGTAAGAAATATAGGACCATTTCCGTTGCAACACCCGCGGCGCTAATTATTGATCATTTCATAATGTATGATGTGGTTATTATTACAGAAATTTGTTTTTCTATAGCAATTGTCCACCTCTTAGCAATTAAGTTCATTGACTAGAGGGGGTTTTGATGTAAGAGTGGGGGTAATTTCCCAGCATGGAGAACATTATGTATTCTCGTGTTTGTCGGTAAACTCTGTGTTCTAACTCCTTTTAAGCAGATGCGCCCGTGACGAGGTAGTACCTTCCGCCGATTACTGCTAGTCAACATTCAACATTTCCAGATATTTTCACGTTCAGTATGATTGTCAAAATCATCGCATGCCCGACTGCTCGTATAAAAGATGACAAGTCTTCTCAACCACTCAGACCTGAGTCTGTTTAGGAGCTAAACTGGAGAACAACGAACAAGTTCCTCTAGCACGTCTCGGGGAAAAATTAACTGTAGCAGTTTGGAAAGGGGGATTCTACACCACTCCCACTTTTCAAGGAGAAACCCTTTTACGATCCCAACCTCGAAAGCCAGGTGCAAATGGACGGCATCCTTATTAATTATAGAGTAAATACAAGAACGGCATATGTATTCGATGGTAAACAAGTCGCCCCAGAGGGTAGTGGTGATAAGGACACCTTAAAGGAAAAGCGTGCCACAAATTGAAATGAGTAAAATGATGGAACTGAAAAGTGATAAGATGGATCACTACCAGGATTTCTTTCTGGAGAATGAAGATTTAGGGGATAGCACCCAACCCCAACCACCAAAGGCAGCATCATTGCTGCAATACCCCCCAAACCAATGCAGATGGATGAGCATACCAAGGTGTGTCAAATTGCGGTGCGCAGCAAGTAAAGCCACGAGCTGAGCATCAATTAGGGGAGCAGAAGACCACCTTCGACGTCTTACTAAAGAGGAAGAAGGACAGTTCTGCGAGAGCAAGCCCGGTAAGGATGGCTTCTGCTGGAGGCATAGCAAGCAACTACACCAGCAGTAGCAGGAGGCCATTCCAGTCGCCGGTAAGATGGCGGTAAAAGAGACCATGAAGAACCTCCGTCAAATATCTTAGGATGAGAGTTTGAGAGGGTCAGTAGGAAAGACAAGGAGGCCTTGGTAAAGCTAATCGAGGAGAAAACTTCACCAATTACTCCCAGCTTAAGAGAGACGATCTGCTACAACTGATTGAAGAGGACACCAAAAGCGATCCGATCCGAGTCCCATGTCATCGATAGACAGGAAGCTCTGAATCTGAATGGAATATTTGGCACGGTCGTCATCGAACCATCGAAGCCGCACAATATGACCACTTTTTGTTTTTATCTGTTACCGTTTCTGCCATGTCTTTGGACTTCGATTTTTGTAGTCATCGCTTCCCTTGTTCCTTCGGTATTCTACTGCCGTTGTTTCTGAAGGTAAGTCGGAGCACCATCATCAACGCCATCTTGAATGCACTCGCCCAAAAGAAGGAATTAAAGGTACACTTAGTGCTTCTAGCAGATCTGGTGAAGACCAAACCTGTGACTGGAGAGAATAAATACGTCACTCCTCCCCTCAGATCACGCACGACAATGATCCCGGATTCTGAGGATCTCGAGTTGGAGTTCCCTTCCATGATAAGGAAACGTATGGCAAAGTGTAGCAAGAAGGGAGCGGTAGGACCTTCGGGCAAGTCGTAAAGCTAGAAATCAATCAATCGATCGAAAATGTGAAAAATGAGGATGATCGTTGCTTTCAAAGGGTGATACTGGAGGACTTTGCTCAGTACGAGAGATGGGTGATGAGCTAAAATTCGAAGACATCAACTTCCCAGTCTCGGACAAGGCGGGCGATAAATTCGATAGACGGAATGCCTCCATCAACGTCAACGGCTTTGGCTTTGATGGCATAAAGAAGTGTGAGGATGAGAAAGAGGATCTCTAGGCTTACTCCATCAGGATATCTAAGAATACGGACACCTCCCTCTTCCTGACCCGCGAAGGAAATCAGCATTACTACTGGATCAATAGCCTTTCACGTCTTTTGACGTCTAAAGTGACCGGTCACAAAGAGTCAGCCTACTTCTGCCGTAGATGCTCGTGTTACTTATCCAGGCAGGATATCTTGGACGAGCCTATGGAATATTGCAGCAAGAAGGATGTGGTCGGGATGCCGGATAAAGGGTCATTCGACAAGAAGCTGTTGAAAGCCCCATCCGCGATCTATGCGGACTTTGAGCGCTACATGGAGAAGATCGACAGCTATTAGCTGAATCATTCGCAATCTCGCAGAAAGGCCTACCATCTACAGCCACCATCGTATTTTTTTTCCTATCACCTTAAGTACGCCAATCGGAACTACAAGGAATAGGTCATCTACTGCATGGAGGATGAGGCCAAGAACTTTGTGCGGTCCATCGAGGAGGAAGTGTAGGCAATCGGTAAGTATACAAGAGACCAAGCCCATGGAGATGACCAACGAAGACAAGGAGAAACATTTGCGGGGGTGAATTTGAACGGACTAAGGCCCGCGACTACGGAGGAGATCGACGAGATCCTGAAAAACCTCGACGACCACGAATATTTCTCCATGACGACCACGAATATGGCTCCATCTCGAATACCCGCAAGAGCTTTATGACGCCAATAATGATTATCCTCTCGCGCCCGATAACGCGGAGATCAGCAAGGAGCACAAGTGCTCAACTTGGGAAAGCGCCAAAAATGTACTTTTACTATCGAAATCTAAAGATGCATCTGGAGAGAGGGATAAAGCTCACCAAAGTCCACCGGATCATATGATTCAAGCAATCCCCATGGCTCAAACAATACGTAGATCTGCCAAATGCTCTTCGCGCCAAGGCCAACACCGAATCCGAAAAGGGACTTCTTCAAGCTGATTGTCAACTGGGTCTTTGGCAAGACCATGGAGAATATCAGGAAGCGAGTAGACGTCAGGCTGTTCACTACCGAGAAGCAGGCCCTAAAGCTCCTGGCCAAGCTCTGCTTCGATTGTGGGATCGTCTTCACCGAAAACCTAGCAGCCGTAAATATGAGTAAGACTAAGAACAAGTTCGATAAGCCGATCTATCTTTGAGCCTTCATCTTGAACATCTCGAAGCTCCTGATGTACGACTTCCACTACGGATTCGTGAGGAAGTTATACGGCAACTATACCGACAACTTGGTCTATAAGATCTTCTACCAGGATATCACCCCGCACATCGAGGCCCAATTTGGCACTTCCATTTTGTTATTCTAACTATCCCCTTAGCTTCCCTCCGGCATTTCCACCGGCAAGAATAAGAAGGTCCTCGGGATGTCCTTCAAGGTGGATGTCGGTCAGACCACCAAAAAAGGCGAAAGGGGGGGGGGGTACGAAAAGCGTTATAAAAATCTCAACACACAGAAGAAAATAAATAGATCGATTGGCATCCTCGGTAGTCACCTCCACCAGATCTACGCCCAGGAGATCAACAAGACTGCTTTTTTGGCCAAGGTCAATAAGTGTCACATTCTCCCCGACGGCATAGGCACCCTCTCACAAGGCCACAATCGAATAGCTGGCGCTTGCGATTGAGGTGAGACCCTCTGCACACGGTATGTTCTGATGGGTGATAAGGAAGGAACTCTATGGGGCAATCAATCCAACGATTAGGGTAATTTAATCCAACGCTTAGGGTGTTCGATCCAACGGTTAGGGCCGTTGGCGATGCTATAAATAAATTACGTTCATCAAGATCATCGGTCTCAAGCAGCGTGAAGTGCTTGCTACGGACCTGCAGAAGACCAACGGCAGCATCCAGGCTAACAATATACAGCATAGATAAGATCGCACTCAGCCGCGACCACTCCAAAATATTCAAGCCCGTGGCCATGATGCAAAAGGAGACCGCCTTTCAGATCACGAAAAGATCGAATATATCCCGCTTGCTCTACTCACCCCGATGCTTGCTCTTCCTCCTGCCGTCGAGGGCGACGACCCACTGCTCCACGGGGTAGAACTGACTACCAACCTCGGTTCGCAGGCAATCCACAATCTTCAGCTCAATATGACTCCAAAAGCAGATCATACCTACGAATTGCGAGTCGCAGACGATGCCATTACAATCGGGAGTATAACCCTCACTTTCGACAGAGAAGATATCATCCGGTTTGTGGGAGCTTATGGTAATGAAACGCCCCAGCCCGAATTGTACGAAGAAGCGGATTTTTCAAATCACGGCGTCATCATGAAAGCGCTTGGTGCCTTGTACCAAGAAAATTCTGTTCTTCCTAGAACCCACTAGGCGAATAAGAGCCACAAGTTGACGGAATTTGTCAATGACCTCTATAATCAAGATAAGTATGGAAGAGGGGTGCAGACCATCTTCCTCCACAAATGCTGACCATTTCCTGGGTCGTCTCGATCTTTGCGCCCCCGCGTACCAGTCTGGGGATAATTGGGTGCGCAACGAAATCGTGGCCATTCTCGATGCCATTGAGAATTTCTACCATATCAGCAGGGAGGAGTATGAGAAGCTGCATCGAAAGCTCATCTGAATAAATTACGATGCCTTTAGTAGTTAATCATGGTTATCACTGGAGTTATGCAGTCGGTGGACGAGGACTATTCGATACCATCGCCAGTCTAGCTAAACGCGTATTTAAGTCTTCCACCGCGAAAAGGTTGGTTAGCAAGGCCGTGAGTGCCGCTTCCAATGCAGTCCTGAAAGGCTTGGAGAAATGAGCGACGACGGCCGTGGACCACGTCGTTTATCGAGTGACCCGCGAACGGATTCCCTTGTCCTACCCGATACCAAAACCAAGAAAACCCTCAATCTCTTTTAGGTTGGGGGCTTCGCCACAATCCACGACTTCGTCCAGCTCTATAAATAAATATACGATGGCTAATATGCTTACTATCCCCAAAGGAGTGACTTTCGATGAAAGTCTCCAGGAGTATTAGGTTCACGAATACGAACCTCAAGCCGGTGCTCAGCTGAATAACGCCGGTATGGAGATACGCATCCATATAGAGATCCAGGATCTTTTTTTCTCCAACCTGCCGAGAACTATATCTCTTGATCGAGGGTCGACTCATGAGGAACCCCCTACGCTGACACCGATCTAGAATCGCTTGCCCATAACGGCGCCATGTCCCTTTTTCGTAGCATCAGTTACTGACTCTCCGGCCAACAGATTTAGCACTTCAATGACCTCGGCATCGCCACCACAACGCTGGGAATGCTTACGTACCCCGACAATTTCTTCAAATCGCAAGGCCTCAACAACTTATTGTTCAAAGATTCAACGTCCGATGCCGAGGCAGATAACATTGGATTCGTAGCACGCCCCAGGTCTATCATCGCTTAGCCAGCCAGTAAAGGATCTTTCTCCGCTTCGCTAAAATACACCTTCGCCTTCGCTGAGGATTACGATAAGATTGAATCTATGGATTCAAGAACTAGTTCTCCCTGATGCACAATTCGGATGCCAATGCGGTGCTTAGAGCCACCGCCGTCAACGACGTGGCAAAAGTACTAGTAGTCTCGGACAAAGTTTTCTGGCTCGTTCCCCACGTCACACCTTGTGAAGAAAAGAAGCTGCGTCTCTATAAGAACACCCGGAGCAAGACTGAGATCGATTTCGGATTACGCACGAGGCAGTGCCAGCTTCACCCAATGCTGGGTCGCTAGGGTCTATAGGGAGGTCGCTGAATTCCAGAGGAAATTCTAATTGGCGGCGTGAGTCCATCCGACTTTATCGAACTCTATCCCCTATTCGTCATTAAAATGAGTCATAAGTCCGAGAGGCCGAAAGAGTCGACCGCGGAAATCAAGATCCGAGCCAACTTTGAGCGCAACGTCCCTGCCAATACACAAGCCTCGCTATGATCCCATCATATCTAAACCTGCAGTTCGAATCCGATGACCAGAATATGAGCGTCTTCTTCTGAGGAGAGGTAGATAAATGGATACATCAATTTTACGGCAAATCGTCACCAATACCAACCACAAGTAAGGGTTCTCCATCATCGTCTCTGATGATGATAGATAGATCTTGACACGCTTCAACCCAGCCCTCCACCTACACGAGGAGAAATTTTACGATTTGGCTCTCGTGAATCTGGAGACGTATAACTCCATCCTTAATATCCAAGTCGGAAATAATTCCTTCCGATGGCTCCCACTAGTTTCCCTCCAATGGCATCGACGATATCAACGATGAGATTCAGCGGCAAATGCAGCTCAAGAAACACCAGGCCAAGATCCTACTCGATGCCAACAACACGACTCTGAGAGCAATGCTAATCCTCGCCAGAAGCCAACAGGCGAATTTCGATGTTCCAAAAAGCCTTAGTACAGTTCTTGGATTCGAGCGCCGCACGTATACCTACGATCGGAGCACAAACGGTTACGTTGAAGTAAGCGCATTGTCGATATTTCCAGCATCAAAAACATCTTTTTGAATAGCGATATCCACAACGGCAGTTAAGTCAACGTCACCCATTAGTCCATCATCTATAGCTTCTTTCCCGGGTTCGATGCGGACATGAAAATCACCCAGACTCCAAAGAATCTGGTCTACTTACCCGTGATCCTGAGGACCATCGAACGCATGCAAACGTATCTTACCGATTAAGACGGTCGGTCCATCGATCTGCGAGGAGAGCATCTCCTAATCAACTTCCATCTACGTGAAGTGTAAATCAATGGATTATCCATTGGCGGGTCCTAAGGGGGTGTCCGGGGACAATCGTGTATTTTTAATGAATATCCTCATGTTTTTGAAATAATTTTGGTTTATGTTGTAGCAAAAGATCTGTAGATGCCAAATAAGATTTCGGTATTTTGATATTGGTCTTGATGGAAAAAAAAGTTCCAAAGGGGTCAAATTTCATTTGAACTCAAAAATGTGTTGCAGGATTCTTGCATATAGTCTGCAAATGTGCCATAAGCCGTTTCCAAATTTATATTAACATTCACCTTTTGATCGGAACACTGAAATTTCTTGTACCTATAATTACTTTTTAAACTGTCTTTAAGTTTTGAAAAAAAAATTAGCCATTAGAAATGGCCCGTCTAATACTATACCTATGTTTGTCCGATGGACCTCAAACACTTTGCGTTTGAAGATCAGTTAAAAGCGTGTAAGAGCAAGAAAAGATGGTCTTACGATCACTATCAATTTTCTAGGTACCCAATTTACAAGAAGTTAGAGTGGCTGGCGAGAGAATTAAGTGCTAAATCTAGACCAAATGCTAGTGCCAGTACCAAGTCCGCCTGTCCCGAGTTCCTATCGTTGTTTACGTTTGTCCTTTGTCTTGTTTGTGTTTTTCCTGTGTAATTCCTTGGCAGATTGTGTTATCTGACTGTAATTTTCAGCCATTGTAGATGTTTCCTGTTATCCCGTTTGTTACAAATACTAGTATAAGAGCTTTTAAGCAAATAAAGAGTGCTTCTAGTTACCTACTTTAAATTTAAGTGCCTCTCACGATAAACTTAAAGCTAAATAATGTTTCCAGTTACTGGTTGTTAAAGGATGAGTATGCATATTGGTCATCGCTGAGTAACAAATACAATACAACACAAAAGCAAGAAAATGCGGAGGATCTAAATTTTGTGGTTCATTATGGCGTCGCCTGCACTTAGTGCAGAATCAATACACATAGATCAATATCTGCATACGTGTGAATAGCATTAAAGATTTCAGAGTTTTCTACATAGTTTTTATTTACCAAATGATCGTATGATGCGTACAATGTGTGTGATGTAGTGTCTGTGCTTGTCAGTCTAGCTTTCAGCAACACATATGGATAACAGCTTGCTGGTGAAAAGGAAGGATAGTGCGCAAGTCCTCCCTGCCAATCATAGCCTCTTAATACAGTAAGAACCATGTGAAACAGATAGGGACTTCCCTGAGGTGTGGTAGATGACAACTGGAAACCAGGCGGTTACTGGCGGAATCAAGAAGTCTCTTAGGAGACGAGACCCCTAGATGCGAACCATACCAGGCCAATCAGTATTTGCATTTGTCCTGATGCCTGCAAACCTAGTCCTACTATGGGTAAATAGCCAACAGAATGAAAGCTGTAATTCATCTAGGAGAGGCAACTATAAACAAACTGGATAGATCCCTACTCTTCAGCCATGACAGACAGTCGATCTAAAAACTGGTCATCATGGTAGGGGTTATAAGCATGAAGCATATAATAGGAAATAGAAGGGAAACGGGGAATGTGTCAAAGAGACAACGACCCAACCCCATTTTATACAAACAAATACATTACAGAAATCAACAAAAGAAATGAAAATATAACAGGAACCCTTGAGGAGACAAACTAATTCGGCAAAAATATCAACGTGTAAAATATATAAAAAAAAATTGGTTGTGCAATGGCCATGAATTAATATGACTCTAATATGTATGAACAAAATTAAAATGGTATAGCAGGCGACAATTAAAATGTAAAAACAAACCAATATGTACAACTTATAAACAGCCAAAATGACAAAAGAGAGACAAAAAGTTTCTGCAAGGAGGGGTGGGGTGGGGGGAGGTGGAAAATTAAAAGAGAAAAGTGTAACAGAAATGACATGTTAAAATCGTGCTCAGTCCTGAACAGTATCCAAAAAAAAATGTAATAAAATCGAAACATTTGTATTCTGTACTATGCAAATGTGTAAATTCAAATAAAGAAAATAAACTGTTTCTTAGTATTCATGCGGTAGGGTCCCATGAAAATATCTATTTTTATTCAAAGAACTGTCGTTTTTCTCACCAGTACTGTTTTGTATAAGGACAGTTACATACATTTCCAGTGTGCTGTGGTTGGCTTACCGACAATGTTCACATACTGGACAATCTTTTACATTGGTTGTGTCAGACAAGGCGATCATTCATTCTTCAACATGTCTCACCCACATAGATCAACTTGCAACGTTTATAACCAACATCATACACTTTGTTTTCAGTAGTTTAACTGAAACCACTTTTTAGTTTGAAACGTTCGCCGGTCCTATTAGGACAAGACAGACAGCGAGATTGCTTACACATGCCGAGAAGGTAGGGACTATCTTTGGTAATATTGAGTATATTTAAAGGCCTTTTTTTCACTGTCAGAGGTGGCCAACAAAAAAGCTAGCACATATTTGGTTCCCCTTGCAAAGCCTCCGGACTGAATGTAAAATTCCTATGAAATTAAATAGTATTAAAGGTCATGACTAGCTCAGCAAGCTTTAGCATGGTATCTGTTTTTACATATGCACTAACCTGTCGTTGTTTTCATTTGTCTTTTGTCTAATTCGTGTTTTTATACGACCGCAAAAATTTTTTTGTTTCCGTAGAATGGTATGGTCGTCGTCGTCGTTATCGTCGCCGTTGTCGTTGTCTGTAGACACTTGTTTTTGGTCAATAACTTAAGTTCCAGTTGACTAATCCTTATGAAATTTTAACATAATGTTTCTTGGCACAAAAGGAAGGCTTGGCTTAGTTTTGGTCATTGTGGCCCCACGTCTTTTTAAAAAAATGACCAAAAAGTGTTAAATTTGATGTTTTCACATATTTGACTGTAGAATCTTTATTATTTATCGGATTTTGATGGGGGTTTCTTTCAGTGTCCTCCTTAGTAAATTTCCAATCAGCTAATGCCAATGGATTTCACATGGCATGTACCGTTCACGAGATAAATGGACCCAAAAGGGGCGAATTTCAAAAATGATATTTTTTTTTAATTTCAAGACCAATTTCGATGCAGTTTTTGCAATGGATTCCTTATGAAAAATTAACATAGCGCTGCACCATCAGATTTTTGATAACTTGTTTCTTTTCCAAGCTATGAGGGCCCAACGGGGGAAAATTTTTATTTTTCATCTGATTTCAATGGGATTCTTTTTCTTTAGATTCCTCTAATTGTAGGCTTTCAGCGATGTGTCAAATGATGTTTCCGAGCTATTAAGGGTCAAAGTGGCCAAAATTGCAATTTTCAGAAATTTGTAAAATCTTTATTTTTCATCAGATTTTGATGGGATTTTTTTTTTGATTCCTCTCAGTGTAAGCTTTCAGCATTATGCCAACAAATTTGATGTAGCTCTTACCGTTTCTTGGCTATAAGGGGTCAAAGGGGCCAAAACTGCAATTATTAGAAATATGTGAAATCTTCAATTTTTTCATTAGATTTTGATGGGATTTTTATCTTTGAATTATTCTCATTGTACGCTTTCAGTAATATGGCAGTATATTTTCCATCGCTCTTCAGTTTCCAAGGTATAATGGGTCAAAAGGGCCAAATTCCAATATTTAATATGTGAAATATTTATTTTTCATTGGATTTCAACCTGAGTTTTTTCTTTGGATTTCTCTCGATGGCAGTCAACAGAATTTCGTAGCTCTTACAATATCCTAGTGATAAAGGATTAAAAGGGTTAATTTCTATTTT
>MJUU01048836.1:201721-256802 GCA_002080025.1 Modiolus philippinarum
ATATATATATAAAAAAAAAAAAAAAAAAAAAAAAAAAAAAAAAACGAAACAAATAACAAAACATAAAATAAGTAAACGTTATTTTTAAGGTAGAAGGTCCCATTTGCAGTTCAATGTTGAAATTTGTGTAAAATCACTAGCCTTAACGGCTTGTTGGTTTGTTCCAAAAAAATATTTTCAAATTATTGGGATAATTACCCACAAATTAAATGATTTTGCAGAAAAAAATCTTGAAAATATTGTGATAGTTTGATGTTTTCTGGAAAAAAAAAACGATCTGTACGGATGATTTACATTTTTTTTATAGTGTTAATCATAATTTCTCATTTATTTGTTGCTGATACTTGTAACGAATGGTAGCTTTGTATGCTTAAATGAATGATTATCTGCAAACGAAGTTTCAAGCTGTTATGGCTGGGGATTTTCAATGAAATTTCCATAGGTTTAACATTTAACTGAAATGGGGACATCAGTTTACCCTAAAAAGTCTGTATGCAATAAATGTTCCTAAATATACGCTTGAAGGATGACAATATTCAATTACTGAACAAATACAGAGAGGACGTCATTACAATAAATGAAAGAAATTAACTCTTTAGTATCAAGCATTTATTATATTCCGTTGTCCGTATTTTAGCACTGGTACAAGTATACTCGTTTTTAAATGGGAACAGTCTAAGAACCAATCGATATTTTCTGGTTTTTACGTCTAATTGCACGGGATCAACGTGCAGGATATGGTAACTAGGTACCGATTAGCTATGGTTCACTTCTCCACGCGTTTCAAACATCGGCATGACCCAAGGTGTCCGTATTTAGCGGAATCTACCCTACGTTAACCGATTTCACTTCCAGGACATTTACGTTGGGATTTATCTACTGGATGAGTCTGGTTGATAGAGACTACATGTCTCCAATAAATTCGATATTTCATTTAATTTCCACACAAGTTGAGGTAATAAAGATCATAATTCATTAATTAAAAAAATATTCTGGTTCATAGAAAATGAATTCAATGGTTATATGATCTGTGAATCGAAAACCCCACCATTCCCCCATAGTACTGCATAAGTAATGGTACCCGGGCCGGGAAACACGTTTCTCATTCATTCACGTTGGTCTATGGAAAATATTTCTATTTGAACTTTGATCATTTCGGTAAATATATCAAGAGTAGTGGCAAAAGAAAAAAGAACATGATACACACATGTTTATTATAACCTTATTTATAGCTGTATATTTTACGGGGTACTTTTTCACTCTTTTCAGATTTGCGTTATCCCCCTTTGTATATGATCCTCAGTTCGTATGCATTATTTGTTTAAATGCACAACTTTAGAAGAGATGGAAACTGTGTACATTCCATGTACAAAAAAGAACATCTGTTTACCACAGCAAATGAGTAAAATTAAGTTTTGATCGACGGAAGCTGAAACAAAATAACACTTGACAAGACAAATCTTCCAATAATTTGGCGATGGCCAAATCAAAGTACAAAGTTTACCAGCGAAAAAAAAATGATAACCTTGGCACATGTTTTGGAAATTGAAGAAATGCTCTTGTCGAAACCATTCATAACGTAAAAGAAAAAAAAAACCGTTTAACCCAGCCGTAGCTTATCTGCTGCACTCACTAAATGTGTTACAGAATATGCAGGGGGTCTAACCTAATCCTAATTTGGTTTGAGCAAAATTGTTTGTGAATGGATTAAAGATACTATAAGAGCGTTTAAATTGATAAAAATGTTACCTTTCGACATTCATCCTTTTCAGCCAATATTTGTTGAAAATATGTAAGATTTAGAAACCAATGAAGAAAAACATCAAAGATCTACACTTTGAATTTCCGCGATACTTTCGAAACAGTTTTTCTTCAATATCTTTTGGAATCTTATATATTATAATATTTTGTACACGTTTTGCATGGAAAAGATTCAATTTCATGTACAAAATTATTGCCGAAAGGGAACATTTCTATCAACTAAAATGATCTTAACTTAATAATCTAAATTGATACAGAAACGATTTGGCCCTCAACCAATTCGGACTTGATCCAACCAATTAGGTTGGACCTGGTATGGCAATGTTTAAAAACGTTTCAAGCACTAAGGTGTTTTAACATACATTGTACTTCTGCTTAGCTTTGAATGCCACATTTGGACAATCTTTCATTCTATAGTTTCATTATATTCTTCAATTTCTGCATTCCAAGGTGATTATCAAAGTTTGACATATATGCAGCTAAAAGGTCAGCCAGAACTACAACGTTTAAAACCAAGAAAATCACAAAGCAATTCGAATCATTGAAGTCAGTCTAATGTTGAAATATAACAGCGATTTCAGGAATGTAAATTGCCTCTTAATTTTAGCATCAGACATGCTTGGTTGATTTGAAATTAACTGTTTTCTTGTATCCAACAGTTCGGTCTGTCCTTTTCCTTGGCATTTCTATCTAAGTCTACCTTGCATAAAGACTTTGGAATGAAGAACTCCAACGGGTTCGACAAAAGATTGTAAAAATATGGTCCTTCACGTAGCCATTTCACACTATAACGCACAGCAACGCTAATGTTTGCCGATGTGTGAGAATGTTTTCGTACACGCTGGTGTACATTGTATAAGTTAGAGGCACGTTTTTAATATGTAACAAACACATCGACATGTGCATTGGCGTGCGTTGTTGAACATTGGGTGCTTCAAGAAATTTTGAACATGATTTTTTTTTGAAAATAAGTATTACAACAAATGTTAAAGAGAAATTTGCAAAACGATATTAAAGTGAAAGATGTTCGAAAAGAAATTTCAACGAACCACTTAAAAAAACAGAAACAATATCTGAAGCTCCGTTATATGAAAAGTGGTTGTAACATTGCTCAGAGAATACCGCCTAATCGACTCTCATACTTCATATAAAACAGGTTGATGGCCTATTCCACTGTATGAAAAAAAGCTGTCTATTTGAATATCTGGCTTTTCAGAACTATTCAGCTAAACGCATAAAATCTTGACATGCGTTTGCAAAATTTTCAACATTCAAGAAGTACAACTTGACAACACCTTCAATAAATGAAATCCTTAAATCTAACTAAATATAAGTTTTAGAAGAGCTAGTGAGTTATTTGAGTCAAAAATTACGTTTAGGACAATCATGGTTATACGCACAGACAGAATTGTGAACGAATGGAGTTACATTAAACCTTACCTCATGGCATTGTTTCAATCGTATATTGGGATATAAAAATGCTTTAATTTTTTAATAGATATTTAAAATGGGTTAAAATATAAGCATTCCACTCGATCAACATTGAGTTGTCGATTCGTTCTTGAAATCATATGAAGTAATACCAAAGAATACTCAAAGTCAAGCAAATGATAATGTCCTTCAATATGACATTTGGAATATGTATGACATTCTGTCTTGGTATAACCCTGTACCTGGTATACCCTAATCATTGGACATGTACTTAAAAATCTTGCTATGTTCTAAGATTTGAATTTCGACATCAACAAATATCTTAAATAAATAAAATCCCTAATGGGACGATTCTGATGTCTATATCGTAAATTTCCTTTTTCTTCGTAGTAAAGTCCCGGTTTCTTCTACTTTTGGGGTATACATATCGCAGTAGATACGTTATATTGATATGAATTTTCATGCTTGCTTTCACATCTGAGAAATCAAAATTAACAACATCCCTGATGAAATTTTATGGTGGTCACGATAAATGGTCGAACCTCATAGAATTAAAACTAGAGGCTCAGAGACTGAGCCTGTATCGCTCACCTGGCAAAATGCTTCTACGTCATACATGACTAAAAAAGATGTTTCCTTACCAATGGGGGCAAATGTTTAGCTATGTTCTTCATTAGCAACCATGTTTTTTGTCTGATCCTATTGAAATGAATAATTTTTGCAAAGGACCTTCTATACATTTCAGAGATGATGATTATAAGGATGGTTATCTCATTCCTGGCTCCAATGTTAAACTATGTTCTGCACTGGAGGCCATCTTTTTTGTCAGATCCAAGTACCTTCCATACATCCTTACTGTAAAGATTGGTTGAATTTGCTTCAGTAGCGTCAGAGGAGATAGCAAATAGATGCTTTTCCCTTAGGGTCCCATGTTAGACTATGTTCTGCGCTGGCAGCGATTTTTTATAGGAATCAGAAACATTTCGGCAATCTCCATAAAAGACCTTCCATACATGATGGCATTCCTGTAAAGTTTGGTTCAATTTGCTTCAGTAGCTTCAGAGGAGATAGCAAATATATGCTTTTTTCCATAGGGTCCAATGTTAAATCTAAGTTCAGCGCTGGCGGCCATGTTTTTAGGCGGATCGGAAAAATTTCGGCAAACTTAGTAAAGGACCTTCCATACATCATTCCTGTAAAGTTTGGTTCAAATTGGTCCAGTGGTTTCTGCGGAGATAGCAAAAATGTGAAAAGTTTACGGACGGACGACGGACGACGACGGACGCCAAGTGATGGCAAAAGCTCACATGGCCTTTAGGCCAGGTGAGCTAAAAATCGTTTCGCAACTCAATGCAGATGTATTCCCATGACTTTATGAAGTGTTTCCTACGTTCGATATATTACTTTGTTGCTCCGCCAGATAAACTAATTTACAACTTCTGTAACTAGCTACAACTCCTGATGGACTGTTAGTCAGTACTTCGGTGCAGGCTCAAAAACGCTTTTATATGATTATAGTTGAATTTCTAAATTTTTGTAAATAAAAAAAAAACCGAGAAGTATCTCCATCGTACAAAGCTCTGTCATTAGCTGAGTTTTGGCTTTCCATTAAAATTTACATCGGTTATGTGTTCCCTGCAATTTTTATATGTCCATTTTATCGGTCTATGGTCTTCATTTTTTCATATTATCTGCACTGAAGAGACATAAGTTGTCGAAATAGCCATATGCAGAACCTAAATTTACAGTAACTGAAGTATTTATTTCTATGAATGTCATAACGGGTAGCAGAAGATGACGACTCCTCCGGAGCACCTGATTACTCCTGTTTTGAATGAGTACGTCCATTTGAGCTTTTGGTGGTCTATAATTTTTACAAAGTAATTGTTTTTGTTGAAATTATTCTTTCTGTCATTTTCGTCTTAATGCAATTTGATTTTTACCTTGCCCTAAAGTACGCACAACGAAATTTGCCGCAGCTTAAATCGTTGTAGATATTTTGTTTTAAATAAGACCCTTATAAAAAATATACGTATCATTTTCTAATTTTTTGCCGCTACTCTTGAAATATTTACCGAAATAATCAAAGTTCAAATTTTTTTTCCATAGACCTTAATGATAATTTCACTCAAATTTTAAAGAAATTCGATGTGGGAGTGATTGATGAATGATTTACGCAAACCAACGAACCAATGAAAAGACACCAAATGCATTGCCGATGGATTACTTATTTGGATATTGGGTGCTTGTTTGTTGTTTATTCGGATGACCAATGAACAAACAGAATTTTGATTTGCTTACTAATTTTCATAAGAATGTTTCGGTAAATCTGAGAACAAAATTTTCAGAACCAATATCCAGTTACCATTTATTTTTATTAGAATAAATTTGTTTACAGGTAAAAAGTTTTTGTTGACACTTCGTCAAGTAATTACATAATTAATTTTTTGCATCACAACCGAGATTAACCCCGACCCACGTGTTTTGATTAATCGATAGACCCCAGGGCATTATAACAAAAAGTAATGTTGAATAGTATTTCCTGTGCATGTATTTAGCTCAAAAATTGTATGTCATAGAATTGTTTTGTAATTTGTGGTTTTAAAGCTCTTCAATTTAGGTGTTATGACAAATACCCAAATACTAATTGGGTTTAAGGGTATAAACGTATTTTTTTATTTTTGCCTTAAAACATACCATTATTTACATTATATACAAGTCTTTGTTATTTACATCTACTGGAGTAATAAAAACGGGAGGCAAATGGGGACAGGGAAATGATCTGAGAAATGTACTGGGTATGTTGACAAAACCATGCTGTCTGATAAATCATGTAAATATGATCTAAGCAGGAACCTCCTCTGTATTTTGTTTGTGAATGACAGGATATGAAACCATGATGACGGACTAATTGTTCCAAAGATTTTGTTTTTCTGATCATTCTTGTGTAAGTTCACATTAAAATCTCCACACGGAATTGTAATAACGTTTTCAGTAGGTAAAGTACATAGCAGGTGATCCAGACCCTTTAAAAGTTTTGGTATTGGGTTACTTGGTTTGTTATACACTGTAATCAATAGTATCTTACATGAAGAATTGGCACGGTGTTCTAAAAGCATCGCAGAGTTCCCAGAAATTGTTGTGACATGATAATCCCTGACGAAGTAAAAAATTGTACTGATATAGTTCACGATTCCACCACAGTGTTTTGTTCCTGTTGATCTGTCTTTCCTTAGTAACTGATATTCTGGTGATAAATAGTAATTTGGACTCTCATCTTTGGAAGTTAACCATGTTTCTGTGACGGCAATGATGTGTGATCGTTGTGAAATCCATGGATTTGACTGAAGGCAGTTGAAGCGTAATCGTAATGAATTTATGTTTAAAATTGTGAGTTTCATATAGACAGTATTAGGTACTTTAATTGCATCTTGGATCTTGAGTGTGAAGAGCTTATTTAGTTTCATCCTTTATTCTTGTGTCACATCTAATTTGTTTCGAATTAAATTCTCCCAAAATAATCTAGAGCCCTCCAAGAGTCCGTACTCGACTTAGAGCGGTCTACATTTGTCCGGCCCTGAATGATCCCTTTATGCCGATAAAGCTGATCAACAGTCTTGACCTTTGAAATGGGCTTTGTTTATTGCTTTTCCCCAGGTTAGACCAAAGGAAATTGTCTTCTTTAAGGCAGTAACTGGGTCATACTTTACTGACACTTCTTGCTGCTCAACTGGTGTTGACACATTATCTGGAGCAACACCCCTAAATTTGGCTCTAGTTTGAACACCAACTCTATCTTGGTCAAAACGGATCCAAATGTATTTTGGTACATAAGATGAGTCGAGTGGTTGTGTATTGGTGGTGTGAAAGCCGTGATGGTGCCTGTGGAGGAATTAACAAGTCCATCCTGTACACATATATTGCTTGTCAACATGAAACGTGCACCAATAGAAATTTTAAGTGTTGATAAAAGGCCACCAAATTTTTCTTTTAAAGTGATATTAGTAACATGTCCAGTCTCCTTGTCCTTTTTGATATCATGAGCACTTATGGTAATAATATCTCTATTTAATTCTTCCACGAAGACGAAAATGGACGTTTGAAATCTAAGCTGTATGACAAACGTGATGATTTGAATTCCCAGTTGTGAACTTTCCATTTCTGAGCAGCAATATACTTACTTCTCCAGCCTATGGAGTGTACATTTCGCAGTTGATTCGTTACTGTCGGGCATGTAGTTTATACAGTGACTTTTGAGTTAGAGCAAAAACATTGTCCCAAAAGCTGCTTAGTCAGGGATTTGTTCAGCCTTTGTTACTTTCATCCCTTCAGAAATTCTATGGCCGTCACCATGACATCATTGACAGATATGACGTGTCTGTGTCCCAAATGAAAACGGACATTTTGAGCTAGATTTCACGTCTTCACGGATTTGACATAACCGGATTTGACTCAACCCTGGATTGACTCACTGATAGTGTGACGGGTAGCAGGACATGCTTACCATTCCGGAGCACTTGATGTCACTCCCGGTTTTCATGGGAGTTCACACTGTGAGTGCCTTAGTTCTTAATGTTATCTTTTTATTTCCGTGCATTGTAGCTGTCTCACGTCCTTGTTTTTTCTTTGTTTTTATTTGTTACCGTTTTTGCCATGTCTTTGGACTTCGATTTTTGTAGTAATCGTTTTCCTTGTTCCTTCGGTATTCTACTGCCGTTGTTTCCAACACTGAACTGTTATGGGAGTCCACATTTAGTGCAAAGATATGCAATGCAAATCTTGGATAATCTGGTGAGTCCGAGATGGTGTTTCTAGTTTTGATTATGGCATCATCTTCATCAGATTGATCTCCTGTTCGTATATTATTGAGGCAATGGGCAAAATGTTGGCCAACTTTTTGTCTCATAATCTGATTAAGCTCAATCAATTCAAAATGTTTAGTCCACAATGGCCCGTACAGTCTCTCTAGATTATCAGTTGACAGCTTCTGAGAAACTGGCTTTTGGAGAACAGGTGGTAATTGGAGCAAGTCACCAACAGCCAGTACTGAAACACCACCGAAATGTTCGTTTCATCCTATAATATCACATAAACGATAGCGTACTTTATGGAGAAGTTCTACAACAACCATAAATATCTTATCAATTATAAGAATGGTGAGCTTGCCAAGTTTTGCTCTCATGTTGGCAAGCTATTCATTAGCAATAGGAATGAAATCTGAATATTTTGAAGACACTTGGACTGGCAGTTGGAGAGCTTAATGTAGGGTATATCCATCAATGTTAAAGCGGCAGCACCAGTTTTAGCACATACCGTGACTAGAATACATGTTGTATCATCTGGAGACTGTCCAATGTTCAAAATCCTATTAGCTGTTTGTACTATAGTTTTTACTAAATGCGACTTTCCTACTCCAGCTCCCCGTCATAAAGGTGGTAAATGGTGGCGGTTTATTCCTGGTTTTTATGCAACTTTTTTTTATTACAGTTTTTATCAAAATTCTAACCCCTCAAAATTTTACGAATTTTACTGTTTTTATGCAACTTCGTTATTTTTGTATTTTTGAACCATTGGACCGATGCCAATGCTGGTGGACCAGAGGTCCCCGAGGGTATTCACAAGCCCAATAGTCAGACTAATATGACATGAAAATTTTACCTTGCGTGTTTTACAGTTTTTATCAAAATTCTAACCCCTCAAAAATACTGAGACTTCATTCCGTGTATGGCACTCGGTAGATGTCATTGGTACTAGATTTGGCTTCCTATTTCGATATTTTTGGAAATGAGTACTTCTTTTTGACTACTTTTGGATTATGGCTTTCCATTTTATTTGATTTTAATGCTGCTGATGAGAGGTTACTCCTTGAAACACGTGTACAGCATAATGAAATTTACTGTTTTTATGCAACTTCGGTATTTTTGGATTTGTGTGTTAATGTTTGTGCACAATTCTGTAATGAACTGGTGGATTTGTAGTTGTTCCTCGTTGAGCGAAAGTGTCATTTGTAACCATTCTGAAGTTGAAACTTCATCAATTTATCCATTTCATAGCTATGCGGAGTAATACAAAGATCAGTGACATTCATGCTTACTTGTGGTAAAATATGTCCATAATCTGGATCAATTTCCTGTTCAGTCTCCTTATCTTCTTGTCTCTCTTCTTCTGTGTGTGCAGCAAGTGCTGCCCATGAGTCTTCTGGTGGTCCATTTTCTTGTAACAACGGCAGTAGAATACCGAAGGAACAAAGGGGTGAAATTCACAAAAATGGAAGTCCAAAGACAGGGCAAAAACGAGAACACAGAAAACATTGACGTCAGACACAAAAACAATAATGTTAGACAGAAACAGAAATTACAACATTCAGAACAAAGGCACTCACAGTGTGAACTTCAGTGAAACTGAGAGTGACATCAGGTGCTCCAGAAGGGTAAGCATGTCCTGCTCTGTTAACAGCATCCGTCACACTGTGAGTGATTTAATCCGGGAAAATGTCAAAGTCGGTAGTCAAATCCGGGAAGACGTGAATCTAGCTGAAAATGTCCACTATCACTTGGGATACTGACACGTCTTATCTTTCAATGATGCTATGATGACGGCCATAGAATTTCTTGAGGGATGAAATTAACAAAGGTTGAACAAATCCCTGACTAAGCAGCTTTTGGGACAGTGTTTTTGCTCTGTTCAAAAAATCACTGTACAAACTACATGCTCGACAGTAACGAATCAACTGTGAAATGTACACTCCATAGGCTGGAGAGGTAGGTATATTGCTGCTTGTAACTTATTGGCTGCAGCTAGAAATTTCGCTGTTTTCGGCTCATATTCTTCATATTTTTGTCGGATTTCATCCAAAACTTGTTCAAACTTGGGCTAATAAGTGTCATCTGCACCAATCAATTCCTTGTACTCTTGTCTCCAAGGATAGTATAACATTAATTTTAAATGATAAAATTCTTCTTGCTGTTTGATTCTTGAGAACTGATGTATTCTTATAATGCACGGGACACGTTTCGATGTGAGATGAATATCTACCTGAGAGAGTAATTGTGTTTGGTAGGTCAGACTGTTCTTCATTTATTGAATTTTCTTCCAATTCCTCTTCATCTAGTATATCGGGATCAACAGAGTCTGATTTCCAGTTTCTAACATTAGGATACTTAGATACAAAATCAGCTAAACAAAGATTTTCTAAAGACCTTGGGGTAACGTATGTATTTGTCAATTAAACCTCTCTGGTAAATGTCCTCATCATCATCGTCTAACTGCTGTATTACTTTTTTGGCTTCAGAAATTTTGTTCGTTTCTGAGGAAGATCTGTTGGTATGAAGAGTACCTGCCTTAATGATTTAGATAATGGCAATGACAAAAGTCTGTAGACTGATTCCTAGGCACTCACTTGACGGTTTGACAAGAACTTTTTAGCTACAGTTTTAGCTACAGTTTGCATTTTATCTTATTTTATCTTTTTTGGCCTCTTGGCTCACAAGTTTTACTAACTAACTGTAGCATCTCTCCAAGAGTCTTTTCTGGCTTACTCATGATACAAGCATACACGTTTGTAATGAATTGTATGTCCAAGTTGGCCTGCCATGCATCAAGAAGATCTGGATTTAAGTTATTGACCATAGAATCTGAGGGCTGTCCTACGTTAAAGAATAGCTGGATGTCCTTGCTTTGTTTTTATCCACCGTAAAGCAGACTAATAAAGTTCTTCTGTTATATCAAGCCTTTGAAGAATTGAGTTTAATGATTATTCAGATTCAGTAGTAATCTCTGACAATTCCTTTTGGATACATGCTATGATAGCCTTGTAGATTTACAGTTTAGCAGGGTTGACAAAGTCATCTAATGGTAAGAAAACTTGTGTGGTGGTCTCGGAAATGAAAATCGACATGATGATCCATGTTTTTTATATGTAAAAGTGTGAGAATGGCTTTGAGAACCTCCGATTAATTCATTCAAATGTTGATTTTTTGCACTCTACTGACATGATACATACCTATCTATAAATTTTCCTACTTCATCAACAGTTTCTGGTGACAGCTTTGGTGCATTTTTTATCCAAATGACCATGTGTGCATGGGGGAACCCCTTTGCTGAAACTCAATGCGGTATTTGAAGTCATGCACCGGTCCAATTATATTGGATTTTTCAAGAATCAATGTTTTCATGAAAACTTTTAATCGATGGCCGAAGTGACGAGCAACAGTGACAGGGTTTCTTCTTAACCATTGTCCCTTCTCTTCCCAATTTAAGTTGCTAAACTCTTCGTCTGATATTGTGTAACCATGTTGTGCTGCAATAACTTGAATACCATCTTTCCATTTTAAATCTGCTGAAGAAAGTGTCAAGAACCAAGTACATACACCAAGCTGACGTATCATTCCTAGCATTCATTATTCGAGCATTAAAGTACTGTTAAAGTGATAGTTTGTTTGATCTGTTTGAATCAAAACCATTTTTAACATCTGGAAACGGTTTTTCACTTTCACCAGGAGCAATATTCAAGAAAAAGTCTGGATCGCTACTTATATCTTTTGGTTGTAGGCATGAATCGTAAGAAAGTCCACACATGTTGGATTTTGCATCTAAGAAATTGTCAAAATCTTCATTTTCAGTCTCAGTTTGTTCATCATTCCCTTCCTGTTCATTGACATCATCCTGTTATTCGTGTCACCTTTCATACTAGTCCATAGACCCTCATTCTCTCCTATTTAGGTCAAGTCGAAGTGATTGAACGCCATCTGGTGTTGTCTTGTTTTGAATTAATTTGGTGACGTCCCTTTCTATTGTATGACGTTCTTGGGGACGTAAAACACCTATGACGTTTCATATGATCTCGTCGACGAAACTTTTTGTAAAAGGGTAAACAAATTGCCTCTTCTTGTTAAAAAACAACAAAATCGACTCAAAAGAATAAATAATATATTTTACGAAAGGATATGGAGTAAATGAATGAATGAATATTGAATAAATGCACATGAGACAAGGTCTCTACAAGCACACTGCACTGATAATTATTGAAACACGATATCATCGTTGCATACAGCAAAAATTAACATATGATTTCCTCGAATGCATTTTGGTGTCACCACAGGAATGATCTCGTCGAAGAAACTTTTTGTAATGTAAGGGTTATAAAATTTCATTTTCTTATTAAAAAAACAACAAAATCACAAAAAAAAGAAAAAAAAAAGAAACAAAAGAAATGAATGAATATGGAGGAAATGAACATGAGACACAGTCTCTCAGTGACAAACACATGGTACTGCTAGGCAATGTAACAATGCCTTCACCGTCGCATATAGCAAAAAAAATAAAATAACAAAGATCATAGCTTGGCGAGATAGTCGCCATGTTTTTATAGAATAATGATACTTCTAATAAAAGCTCTAAATTGTCCGCTTCATTTAACAGACTGCATAGACCAAGAACTATACGACCTAAAAACTCAGTGGTTTCTTTTTTCAGACCTAAAACACGATGCACACGGCATAGTCAGCGCCTAAAAAAACACCTTTACCCTGTCAATTGACAAACATCGGCATCTTATCTTTCTGTGGAAAGTTAAATAAGAATTGTTTTCTCTATATAATAGTTTTCAACAAAGTTTTCAAAGTTTTTCTCTAGATATCATATGAATGCAGTCAAAATTTTATCAGTTTAATATTCAAACATTTGCAAGGCATTGACGGGTGATTTGATTAATGTATGAGATTATAGATATTTCTTAATAGAAAATAAAAGATTCAATACATTTTCAAGTAGCTGTAATAAGAGGAAGATGTTGCCTGTCATTTCAATATCACCCCATGTTAATCATAGCTATACTCGCGACTTCTGAACTGTTCTTTTTTAAGTTGATATTCCCCAACCTATTTGATTGTGGGGTTATGAAAGTGTGAAATTCATATATTCACAATTTGAGAGGTACTGTTTGTAAATAAAGCACAGACTTCACATAGAACCTGGTGTTCGAAGTTGAAACCTTTGAAGAATGTAAAATAATTGAAGATGTTTCGTACTTTGCTATTTTCAGGGATATAATTTTAAAGCAAAGAAAACTCCTAAAATCATACTTTTTTGTGTGTTGATGTAGATAGACTGTTTTCCGTCTATACATGTACTTTCGTGAGTTTTTAAAATATTAGCGATTTATCTTGGAAGGTCAATTTAATCAATGTATCTTCAACACCGCTTTCGGGAGAAACACATATCATCAAATAAAAAATGAAATTACAGTATAAAAAGACCTTATCAATTTTCCCCAACATTTTTATCTATCTGGAAATCGTCAAGTCCAGAAATTCGTGGGAAAATGCCGAAAGTTATTGTATTTTTTTGGGAAACCCTTCACATCATTTGAAATGTAAATTTTGCTGATCATCGGATTTTTTCTCTCGAATAAATGCATGTGTACTTTGTTAAAGGAAAAATTATTCAAGAGCAAAGAATGCTTTTTTGCCGACATTGCAATGAACTTTTTTATTTGCAAAAAAACGGTCTTGCAATCATTGCAAAAATGCAACTATTTGTAATATTGTTGTAAAAAAAGCTACGAAAGTATCCAAACACAATCGAATATAGCAAAAGATCATGCGCCCCCGGCGGATCCAGGCTCCATGGGGTTCCAGGCGATTTTTCCCACTTTTATCAATTTTTACTTAAATTCTGCACGAAATTTCAAACATTTCCAGAAAAAGGGAATTCCAACCTCTGGAACCCTCCCTCTGGATCAACCAATATGCGCTTGATCTTTTAAATGCGAGAATTATTGCGTGTATTTGTTTCATTCATTTGCCGTGTTCTATGTTTAATTATTTGCAATTATTAAAAATCTAACCGACTAAATTTCAATTGAAGAAAACATTTTACCGGGCGAAATTAAAAAACTGAATAATGTGACATAAATGTTTTATATTTAGTGTAATAAAAGTATTTCTAGACGAGAAACAAGTAACTTAAAATTGTCAATTTGAAGATAATTAAAGTCTGTAAAAATAAAATTTCTTTTGTTCTTTGCAAGCGTTAATCCAACTGAATGAACATTGTCACCGGAAAAAAATAGAACTAGTTTAAATAATGGAGGAATGCTTTGCAGTACAAAGTCGGTAAATTTATTTTCACAATTTATAGTACAAGATATACATGGAGGACCCCTGCAAAGATACTGTTTCTGCAACTCTCTTCATTCGTATCGACGTCGGCAAATGTGATCCTTGACTCTAGCATTTTTCTGCAAAAATTCGTGTATTTGAATTTATTTATAGATTGGGTCCAGACGATTTTTTTACAATTTTTTTCTTTTTATATTTCAATATATCTCAAGCTTAGCAATCATCATGCAAAAAATCAGAATTTTGTAGGACATCGTTAATTTCTTCGATTTGACATTAACTTTCAGTCTCATTGCGACGTAATGACGTCGCGACAGCGCAAATGAAAAAGGCCGAAATTTAAGTGCTCTCATAATCTGCCAAGGTGTGATTGTTTGATGATAAATATGCCCTCTGTAATGTAGCTTTCTTTTTAATTCGACTTTTATTACAGAAGGAGTCGATGGAATACGGGGCAGAATACCACAAGTCTCATCCGGGTTACATGGCACATTTACCACTGCTCCATGAATGGCTTTTTGTTTTCCACGTGGAAACCCAAGAATTTTCATGAATGGTATGCGCTTGCTTATCATGCTCATTTCTAAATGTGAAAGATCTTTTAGTTCTTCTGTAATTTCACATAATCCTAGATTATTTGCAAGAGCTTGCGGTGGCATTTTGTTTCTATTCAAATACCATATACATGTAGAACATATATAACATTTTCCATCATTTGATGTTTTGTTGGTAAAGCATATTTCATTTATGGCATTATCTAACTTTTGAAATGATGATACATCAAGTTCATACATGTTTTGTTTCTACAGAAGTCTATGACAAATACTGCAAATGAATTCTGGACCCATTTTAATAATTTCTTTAAAAGTTTCGATAGCCTTTTCTACATCAGATGATTTTGATTCTGGATGACGTGCCTTTCGTGTTGAATCATTGGATAGCCTTTGCATTTTAACAGCTTCTGGGACTTCTTGTCGTTTTGTTTTCTTTCGTTCTTTATCTCTTTCTTGTTCTTCAATTAACTCATCAAATCTTCTATTGTATCTCTCATTTAATTTACCTTTTCTGTCATTTTTCCGTAATTCATCTTTTTCATCAGTACTTTTTTTTCCTTTTCATTGCGTTTACGCAACTTGTCTCCATTGTGCAAGATATTGACTTGCTCTTTAGTTTGCTTTTCTCTTTCATTTCGTTTACGCAACATGTCTCTATTTTTCAGTAATTTATCTTTTTCATCAGTACTTTGCTTTTCTCTTTCAATGCCTTTACGCAACTTGTCTCTATTTTGCAAGAAACTGACTTGCTCTTTAGTTTGCTTTTCTCTTTCATTTCGTTTACGCAATATGTCTCTATTTTTCAATTATTCATCTTTTTCATCAGTACTTTGCTTTTCTCTTTCATTTCGTTTACGCAACTTGTCTTAAGAATGGAATGCAATATTTTGTAGTTTTATTGGAGTGTAAAAGGGTGGACCGTAGCACATTGCTAGCGCTTCAAGTGAAAAATGTGCTACGGTCCACCCTTTTACACCGACAATAAAACTACAAAATATTGCATTCAATACTTATAATTACATTCCGTAAATGGAATGCAAGTCTTTACGCTTGATAACGTAATGAAATTCATGGATGATGCACCATTTCCTAGTTTGGATTACTCGGCTGTATTTGTTTACTTTTGTCGTTGTCAAGGAGTCACGTGCTGCTGTAGTTTTACTGACATAAAACACAGTTACGGAAATGATCGGAAGTACTCGTAACCAATCAAATGCGGGAATTTCCATACGAAGCAGAATGAATGTAATTATTCTATTTTGCAAAGCATGGATTTGACCCGCACTTTTAGTTTGTTTACAGTCTGTTTTTCTTTCTCTGTCCTTTTTCAAGAGTTTATTTTTTTCGTCAGTACTTCGCTTTTCTCTTTCATTTCGATTACGCAACTTGTCTCTATTTTGCAAGAAATGGATTTCCTCAACTGCACTTCGCTTTTCCCTTTTATTTCGTTTACGCAACTTGTCTCTATTTTGCAAAGCATGGATTTGGTCCGAACTTTTAGTTTGTTTAAAGTCTGTTTTTCTTTCGCTGTCTTTTTTAAGGAGTTTATATTTTTCATCAGTACTTCGCTTTTCTCTTTCAATGCATTTACGCAACTTGTATCTATTTTGCATATCTTGGATTTTGTCAGTGCCTTTAGTTTGTTTAATGTCTGTTTTGCGTTTTCTGTCTTTTTTCATAAGTTCCTCTTTTTCACTGGCAGTTCTTCTGTGTCTTTGCTTTTCTTCACGCTTACGATCTTTATTTAGGTATTCTTCGTTCTCATTGGCTTCTCTGTTTATTCTCTCATCTTTTTTTTCGGTGCTTATCCTTCTCCAGTATTTTTTTTTCTCAAATCAGTCATTCTGTCTGTTTCGTTCAAATTGTTTTCTAAATTTATCAGTTTGTTCCTTCCTTTTCTTTTTCTGTAAGATGTTTTGTTTGTCAAAATAAGTTTGCATCCGTCTATTCTGACGATTTTCATTTCTATTATCAGAAATGTCACTTATATCTTGATTTGTTATTATTTCATTGTGTCTTACTTTCTTTTTGGAATGTTTTTCTTTAAATGTACCGCTTCGTTTACGGTCTTGTATGGTTTTATTGAATACTGGTGGTTTTAAAGTTCTATCAGTCACTATAGTTTTTGTCCCATCACACATATTTTCTATGTTTTTATCCACACTTACAGTTCTCGACACATCATAAAACTTTCGTACATTTTCGACACTATCTGATACGTTAAAAGTTCTTGACACATCACAAGCATTTGCTACGTTGTTGACAACATTTTAAGTTCTTGAAACATCAATGTTGTCATCAATGTTTATAGTTCTTGATCCATCACAATCATATTTGATTTCATTGGCGATTTTTGAAGCTATGGATGCTTCACAAGAATTTTCTACGTTCTTGTCCACATTTTCACTTTCACCTTCAATATTTATAGTTTTTGATCCAACACAAACATTCTCTATGTTCTTGGTGATGTTTATAATTTTTTATGCTCCCCAATCATTTTAGACACTATCTGCTATGTTTAAAGTATTTGAACAATCACATGCATTTTCTACGTTGTCTTCCATGTGTACAGTTCTTGATGTTTCACAAGCATTTTCTACTTCTGGATCATTTTCAACACTATCTGCTTTGTTTAAAGTTTATGAACAATCACAAGCATTTTCTACGTTGTCTTCGATGTCTAAAGTTCTTGATGTTTCACAACCATTTTCTACTTCTGGATCATTTTAGACACTATCTGCTTTGCTTAAAGTTTTTGAACAATTATAAGCATTTTCTACGTTGTCTTCCATGTGTAAAGTTCTTGATGTTTAACAAACATTTTCTACTTCTTGACCATTTTCGATTCTATCTGCTATGTTAAAAGTTTTTGAGCTTTCACACATATCTTCTACATCTTGGTCTATGCTTATAGCTCTTGAAACATCAGGAATGTCTCCTACATTCTCATCAATGTATCTAGTTCTTGATGCATCACTGACATTTTGTGCACTGTTGTCAATATTTTGAATTACAAATGAATAACAAATTCTGGAAGGAAGTATCTTTTTTACACTGTTCTTTCAGTCTTCTCTCCTTGATCTTTGTAGCTTTACTTTTCTTTTTTTCCATTTTTTACTTCAAACTGAAAGACAAATCTATTTAAGAATGTTGTCTTTAAGTTTCCACATCAAATTTCCAGCTTTTTTCTACTTGATAAAATTATAAGTTGCCTTCTCTAATAGTAAAGGTATCACATGTTATTAATAATAAAATGATTATATATATGAAGATATCTTTTCAACAAAATTACAGAATGTATTAATATTAACATATATTTATTCTTTTACCTTCACTTTGAATTAAGATGAAAAATATGCAAATAAAAAAAAACACAAAATAGCTTGGAAAGAATTTAATTAGCTGGAAATAACGTGATTAACTGAAAATGAATTAACTTTTGCAGTGTACCAATTTTTGCTATTTCTGTGGTTGACCACGAAAAATAATATCCATGAATTATTGTAATTATGTAATAATATTTGTGAAAAACAAGATGAATCTCTGAAAATGATCACTTCTGGGTCTGTGATGATTTTGGAAAACACGAAAATTAGCATCCGCAAAAAATAATACATTTACAGTATTTTGGTTTGTTTTTGTAGTCAGTTGACTCCTTTTTCACATCTGAAATAGACAGAACATTTGATTACAAATCAGTTTTATAATAAGTAATTGAAAAAAGTCATTTATCTTTGAAAAAGAAGACAGCTGGAAATGATAATAACTTTGAGTTAAAAGGTAATTTTTGTGCATAAATTTTAAAGTTCTAGGAAATGAAAAAGATGCATTACTTTTAATAAACAGAAAATTACCTGAAGAGAATTAAAGTTGAACTTTGATGGCTCGGACAACCAAGGGACAGATGAAAACATTTAGAGTTAGAGAAGTGTTCCAATGGTTGGGGTGAAATTATGTTTAAACATGAAGAAAGAGACCAAAAAGGGTTCGAGACATCCATGGTGTTCCAGCTATTGCAATTCAACACATAGAAGTACAATTGTAATTGGAATTCAGTATTAATCGTACATAGCGGAAGGCTGAAAATGAAGTGGTAACCTGAAAATCATCTTCACTAGCCAAGGGTTACAATCCGCTCCTCTCCTCTTCACCCTTGGCAGATCAAGCCACATATTGGAGACACACGTCTAAAATTATCTCCCTTTGAAGTAAGATTTTCAGTATTATCTATTGTAAAAGATCATTTATGATATCTTATAATGTCAAAATTCATAAAAATACTTAGTTCAAGGAAAATGAACCCTCAAAAAGTAAAGAAACATTACGAATCCTTGGAATTTTGCAAAATTAAAAAATCAATGCACACTCTATTTTAAGTTTTATTGTCATTTTATATATTACAAATATGAATTTCTGTATTCTGATTGGATAGGGCCAAATCCAACTGCAACCAATCAAATCTGTGGATTTGAGGCTCTAGAAATCCAGCTTGATCTGCTAAGGGTGAAGAGGAGAGGAGCGAATCGTAACCCTTGGCTAGCGAAGATGCCTGAAAATGAAGTGGTAACTTTTCTCTTCTGTCTGATATGTTCTACATTCTGAAACAGACAAATCATATACCAAATAAAATAAGTGAATATATTTTTTTTTGTATTTTAAGACACCAATATATAGTCCCAGCCTATGTGGAAGCCTCTATATTTTAAGGACTTCTGCTGTATTTACATCAATGTTTTAAAATTGTTTGTTTTAATCAATACATAAAAATACAGCTAAAACTGATGTTTTTCTTTGTCTGCAAAAGACACCTAAACATAGCACCAGCTTCTGTGGAAACACCTATACTTTAAATTCCTTTTGTTTGAATTTTGTTTTTTGCTATTTGTAAATTTGTCTGTGATCTTTGTTCTTTTCTTCTTTTCTCCACTTTTCTTCATCTTGAATCTTTTCCTTGACTGTTACTTTTCTAAGAATAAGGTCTGATCATTCTTTAGTTATATCATACATTTTTCAGTTTCTGTTCAAAAGACATCAACATAATTAATGTTACAAGAAAAGCCAAGATTTTTTTATTAAGTGAGATGAAAATTTTTAACATGTTCAATATAGAAAAAAAAACAACTAAGTCCCCCTAGCAGGAATTGGATATCATAGAGTGAACAAATTCACCCATATACCAAATTTAAAATAAATCCGCCCAGCAGTAGCTGAAAAAAGTGCGACGAAAATTTTCCTTATGTTTAATAAAGGGAAAAATGACCAAGTCTCGCCAAACAGGAAGATGATTTCATAAGGCGACCAAAATGGCAGACGACGCATTCCCCCTATATATAAAGTCAAATACCAAATTTGAAATAAATTGGCCCAGCAGTAGCTGAGAAAAATGCGACGAAAATTTTTACTTTGTTCAATAAAGGGAAAAAATGGTGAAGTCTGGCCAAACAGGAAGTTGATATAATTCGGCGACCAAAATGGGAGACGACGCATTCCCCTATATATAAAGTCGAATACCAAATTTGAAATAAATCGGCCCAGCAGTAGCTAAAAAAAGCGCGATGAAAATTTTCACTATGTTCAATAAAGGGAAAAATGGCGAAGTCCCCCAAACAGGAAGTTGATATCATAAGGCGACCAAAATGGGAGACAATGCATTCCCCTAAATATAAAGTCAAATACCAAATTTAAAATAAATCGGCCCTGCAGTAGCTGAGAAAAGTGCGACGAAAATTTTAACTATCTTCAATAAAAGGGAAAAATGCCTAAGTACCGCAAAACAGGAAGTTGATATCATAAGACGATTAAAATGGGAGACAAAGCATATATTCCCTCTATATGTAAATTCAAATACCAAATATGAAATAAATCGGCCCAGCAGTAGCTGAGAAAAGTGCGACGAAAATTTTAACTATGTTCAATAAAGGGGAAAAATGACTAAGTCCCACCAAACAGGAACTTGATATCATAAGACGACTAAAATGGGAGACGACGCATTTCCCCTATATATAAAGTCAAATACCAAATTTGATATAAATCGGCCCGGCAGTAGCTGAGAAAAGTGCGACAAAAATTTTAACTATGTTCAATAAAGTGGAAAAATGGCTAAGTCCCGCCAAACAGGAAGTTGATATCATAAGACCAAAATAGGAGACGACACATTCCCTCTAAATATAAAGTCAAATACCAAATTTGAAATAAATCGGCCTAGCAGTAGCTGAGAAAAGTGTAATAAACTTCGGACGGACGGACGGAAGGACTTAATGACGGAGGGAAGAACGGAAGGACGGACGGACGGACAGACAAGGGTATTCCAATATACCACCCCCTCACTATAGTGGAGCGGCGAGGAGGCAAATTTTCAAAATTTAAATTACCGGAAAGCCCCATGGACTCTTATGATCTTAAACGAAAGTGTAATGTTTGTTCATTCAGAAAATGGCTGTCGTCGCTATCTGACATGGTCCAAATATACTTTATTTTAGGGTCAAAGGTCATAGCCCATTTTAAGTTTGCCGTGGTATAACTTACTAATCTTTTGACATAGTTTTCAGATATTTGGCAAATAAGAGTATCACAACAAAGTTGAATATTTGGTACCATTTGACTTTCATATGACATTCACCTTTGATCTTGAGGTCAAATAATTGCTTTCAAGTAAGGGATTGTCCAATATACAAATAAATTGCACTGGAGTAGTCGTATTTAAACCGAGTTGAGAATGCATTAATGTGCGATCTGTGTTGCTATAACTTTCACTGAATTTGACCTCAATCAAGGTCAAATAAGGCAATTTTTCTTATAATGAATAGAGCGGTACATGGTTGACTAGGAGCAAGTTATTTGAAACACGTTTTTAGCTCACCTGGCTATGCCAGGGTGAGCTATTGCCATCACTTGGCGTCCGTCGTCCATCCGTCGTTAGCTCACTTTCAAAAATCTTCTCCTCTGAAACCACTGGGTCAAATGGAACCAAACTTTAACTGAATCATCAATAGGGTAACTAGTTTCAAATTTGTTATTTTGTATGTTTTAGGTCAAACAACATGGCTGCCGTTACTAAAAATAGAACATAGGGGGTAAATTACAGTTTTTGGCAAATAACTCAAAAACCGTTTCAGATATCAAAAATCTGACAGAATAAAAATGATCAGCATGAAAAGATCTATCCATGCTGAAATTTTGAAGAAAATCTGATGGCCCGTGTAAGAGTTATTGTCCTTTTTCCGTAAAATTTTCAAAAATTTTGATGTTTTTTATTTTTTATTTAAAAACTGTAACAGATATAGGTTAAGTTTAAATTGCAAAAACGTTTAGCATGTTAAGATCTACCCACATGGATATTTTGAAGAAAATCCAAGTACCCATATATGAGTTGTGGTCCTTTATTGGTCAAATTTTTCGTGATTTTTTTACTTTTTGTCCTTTATTTCAAAAACGCTTTGAGATAGAGGTCAAGTTTAAATTGCAAAAATGTTCAGCATGTTAAGGACTATATTTTATTGAACACATTTAAGTTTTCCGACCGCTTCCAAGATGGCCGCCAGCGGGGAACTTAGTTTACCATTTGACCTAATGGGAAAATTCATACAAAGAACTTCTTCTTGAGAACCACTGAATGGATTTGAACCAAACTGGGCATGAATGATGCTTATGAGGTGCGTGCTGACCAGGTGTTGTTATTTTGGTGCCGATCCATCATCCATCATGGCCGCCAGCCGGGATCTTAATTTTAAAATTGGACCCTATGGGAAAATGCATACAAAGAACTTCCACTTTAGAAACACTGAATGGATTTGAACCAAACTTAGCATGAATGATGTTTATGAGGTGCTGACCAAGTATTATTACTTTGGTGCCAATCTGTCATCTTACATGACTGACAGCATTGGACCCTATGGGAATTGCACACAAAGATCTTCTAGAGAACTGCTGAATGGATTAAAATCAAACATGACATGAATGATGCCTGTCAGGTGCTGACCAAGTGTCACCAGCCGTGAACTTAATTTAACAAAAGATCTTCTTCTAGAGAACTACTTAATAGATTTAATCCAAACTTTGCTTATGAGAAGCTGACCAAGTGTTGTTACTTCAGTTCTGATCCATCACCCAACATGGCTTCCAGCAATGAATTGGACCCAAAGGGGAAATGCATACAAAGATATCATGAAAAACCATTGAATGGATTCAATTTGAACGTTGCATAAATGAAACTTGTGAGATTTTGACCAAGCTTGTTACTTTGGTGCTGATCCGTCTTCCGACATGGACACCAGTAGCAAAACTTAGTTTAACATTGGACCCAGTGGGAAATGAATAAAAAGATCTTCTCCTCTGAAACTGCTTGAACAATTTCAGTAGAATTTTGATATGGTAGTCCTTATGTGACCCTCTTCAAAGTTTTATGTTACACAGCTGCCAGCAGGGAACGTAGATTAACATAGGCCCCTTAAGTTTGGAAACTGCATTCAAAAATCTTCTCTGAAACTGCTTGAACAATTTTAATTAAATCTTATAAAAAGTTTCTGATTTTTATGTACATACACCACCAAAGATGGACCATCAATTGGGAATTATAGTGCTGTAGGACCCAGGTGAGCGATACAGGCTCTTGAGAGCATCTTGTTACTATTCCACATGGTGTCTGCAACAATTATGATTTATGTTAGTCATTGCTGACATTGAAGATTTATATCAAATTAAGTTTCCTCATAATATTTTTGGTTTGTGTGTGTGTGTGTGTGGGGGGGGGGTGCAAACATCAAAATGATTCTTACGTTTGACATTCACAAAAACACAAAGTACAACATATGAATCATTGGTCTCTTGGATTGATTGATTAATTGAATATTGTTTAACGTCTACTCAGCAATATTTCAGCTATATCAAGACGAGAACAAGTTTGTTAATAAATAATCACTTTGGGGTATGGAAAGGGCCATGGGACGGGAAATTCTGACTGCCACTGGAAAAGTAGGGTGAAATCGAAAAGGGCGGAGAATTTAGCCTTGTAGCCGATCACTTACGGACCACTCAAAAAAGCTTGCTACAAGGGTACTTTAACGTGCAGGAAGCGTGGCATTTCTTCCAACACGTGGACCTGAGTTTACATCCCAGTTTGAACTTTGAAAACAATTTTTACAGGGCCTACCTAAAAAACAATGAAAGGATATAGAGTAATTGTGCATAAGACACAGTGTCTACAAATACACGGACGGTAGAAGTCTTATATGAAAAATTTTGGGCTATTTCTTTAGTAAAACATCAAGAGATTCATTAAAAATACATTGTGCAAACAGGTGGGGTTCGACCCCCGGAACCTTTACTTGGATCCGCCAATGTTGTCAATGTCGTAAACAAAACTAGATTTTTATATATAATATGCTTTCTTCCAAATTTTGATCAAACGTTCTAAAACAGACAAGCTTTGTAATAAGGAAATACATTTTTAAAACAGAAAACGGCGATAAAAGCAAACACACGGAATTTACATAGGTTCTCAACTTTGAAGATGCGCACAAAAGCACAACAGGATGCAATGGTATATTTTGTTGGATTTTCTTCTGTCAAGAATTTCCCACTAAATAACTTTTACTGCAATATTTAGCAATTTAAAATGAAATAATAGCCTTTTAGATGTTTTATGATTTCAGAAAATTTAAGTTTTCTGGGGTAATCAATAAAGTGAATGACAAATATTTTGTGAGGTGAAGGCTGTTTTCCTCTTAAGAACGCTTTGCCGTTTCAAGTTTTTGGTTAGCATAGCAGATCTGGACTCTGATTTGACCAAACAAGTACACTTTCGCATTTTCATATCTAAACTATACGAACACACCAAATGAACGAACACACCCTTTAGTTAATAACACCTTTTTTTTAAAGGTGAGCTAATAAGACAATTATAAACACGTATCACGTATTTTTGAATGGTACTTGTGTCAAACATACAGCAAACAAATAGAAATATTGTTGAAATATCATTCAAAACAGACTGCCTGGTAAGGAGTAAATTATAAAATTATGACCAAATCGGTGCAACACTGTTCAAATACGGGAATAAAATATTTGCAAACACAACTTTTGATAAAAAATTTAACGTGGAGAAATGATGTATTCTGGAAACAAATACGCCAATAGTTACGTAAAACAAAAGTAAAATCAGTTATGAAACATAATTAACAAATATGTAAAAGATTAAAAGGTAGGTGCTAAAAAACATTAATTTTCATGCTTAATTTTACCAAGTTTGTAAACGGCCGTACTTGGCTATGTTTGAACTAATAAGGGTGTATCGATACATGATTAAGTACACTACTGTATGTTTTTGTTTGTGTTGTATTGAGTTTCAAGAATAAATAATGAATTCAATACAATTTCATTCAAAGCAGTCCTGTGTGTATATTGAAGAGCAGGGTAACGTCAAAAGTCGCCATTTTTTACGTCATAGGGACCACAATTTAACTCGACGACAGGCATTTTCTGAGAGTTGAGATGTTGATAAATGATATTAAGCAATAAAATTCCATGGGGCTTTTGGGTAATTTAAACTCGTTAAATAAGAGACTTTTTACATATCCGCCGCTCTACTACTAGTGGGGGGTATAATAAATACAGGTGTTCAGTTAACACGGTATACTCCCTCTGTTTTCGACTTAATTTTCTGTTAACATAAAAGGATAATGGAAAACTTTTTGACCACTTGTTGTAAAATTATGGTAGTGCATAACATGAAGCGGGAAAAAATTAGCTTTCCATTGGTGTATACCATGTAATCCTGTTACATTTACTAAAAAAAGATATTTGGAGAAAAGTCGCGGCAAATCGTTGCGGTTAGTTTAGTTACCACACTCAGTTTTGGCATTATTTGACCCTCGTACTTTCATTCATAACCTTTCTTTACTATTACACAAGTACATCGTACTTTAATGCACAGAAGAGTTTATGAGCAGATGCAAACACTAAAATATTCATGTTTTCATTAATACAATATGGAAACATAAAACTTTTCCAATATTGAGTTTTAATGCTATTTATCAGTTATATTGCAATAAAATTGTTTTACATAGCATATTGTTTATTATATCTCATAGATTATTGAAATTTAGACATTGCTTGCTTTTTATTTCAAAGAACCACAAAATATATAAAATGGTATTAAAAAATTGTATCCATGTTAACAGATTCAAAACACGATGAATATTGTATAAACTTTAACGGATAAGAATATTGAAAATGTGACCCAAGTTCTAAACCTAGTTAATGTCTGACAAACCCAGTTCGTCAGTACTTTGGTACTGGTCATGACTACCTATTTAGTTTTGAAACTTGCAATGAAATGTCAATTAAGAATACCTACTTTACTTTTTCTTCCTGACCAAAATACACATTTTTTTAAAATTTCATAAAATTAATGAATATCTAAATTTTACAAATTTGTTTAAATTAAGATCCTCTATTTCTGTCCTCATCTGCGTATTGGTTATGTGTTCTTAATACTAGCAGCTTTATCCAGTTTTCGATTTATGACCTTTCAGGTGTTTTGATTTGGTCTACACTGAAGAGATTGTCTTCTACAGAAACGAATAATTAGAGTAACTTTAGTTTTTATACATTTACATGTATGTTTCCAATATGTAAGTTCAATGTCGAAAACAGTGAATACTTAATAAACCTTCTATCAACATTATCAATAGTACATTTTCAGTGGCGTAGTTTTATCTCATCCAAGAACAGTTTTAGGACCAGTGATGTTTTATGCAACCAGGGCCAGATTTTATATTACACTCCTAGTAAACTGTCTTCAATTTAGTATGACGTACTTAAAACGCTTTTGGGTCAATAGAGCTATGTTGAGCCCTTAAGTGTTCTAGTGGAACAATTATTCAAATTATCATATTTTCTTTTAATCACTTATCAATCAATTATTTGGAAGTTTTAATCATTTTATGCAGGTAGAGCGTCAAAGATATTTTACCTGTGTTTGTTTGTACATACACACATAACGACAAATACTTTTTGATTGGCGCGAAAGAAGCAAACGTTAGGCTTTGAAAGTGAATATTGAGGTAGTCAGTCCACTCAATCAATCGAGATTTAGCTTTTCTAACTTGATATTGTAGTTAGGTGTAAAACTAGGCACCCCACCGTGAATTTACCTTCTAAATTCCTTATTAATATCGTGTAGATTAATTACGTATATTGAAGTTAGGTGGTATCTCTCCGGGAATTAGGTGTGGTATTAACAGCCAGTAGTCAGACACACAATGGCAAAGTTTTTACCGGCCGATTTCAGATTCGACTAGAGATACTAAAGGTTAAGCTAGCTGGATCCGGTCCAGCATAGTAAATTCACGAGTACTTTGTCTAGTTATCTAACACAGTCGTCATGTACACCGACAGCACGTCAACCCCTTACATGAACAAGACCAGGTGATCACCAGCCCTGTTAATACAATCGGGGACATTCCCCCCGTTCAAAAGCATGAACTATTGGAGGTTCCCTCGGAACCGAGAATACGGACTCTTACCGAAAAGGGGAAAGAGTTCTTCAGAGAGCAACAAGAAAAACATATCGATGCCACTGCTGGTGGACTGTTAGTCCCCGAGGGTATTCACCAACCCAGTAGCCAGTACTCCGGTGCTGGCCCGAAAACCGATTTTGTTTGGAAACATGCAATATCTAAATTTTAGTAAATTTTGTTTAAAACTAAGGAGTATCTCCCTCTTGCATAGCTCTGTCCTTAGCTGATTTTGGGCAAAGGCAGAAGGGGCCAAAGCAAAAATGCTCTTTTCCCGAAAACAGGCCCAACTTTTAAAACAACAGGCCGAATTGAATGAACAAAACGAAATTCAGCAGGCAGAAACCAAGCCTCATCAGGCCGAACTAGAACAACACGCGAAACTTAAACAGGCCGCATCTGCACGTAAACAAACTGAGTTCAAAATAGAACTAGATCTGTTAGCGGTCGAAGGAGAGGCAGCTGTCGCCGAGGTAGTGCAACATGCACCAATCACAGATATGCCGTTTTCTGGCCAAAGTAGACCAAGTCGTGACCAGACACAGGATGTGACAAAGTTATTGCTACAGAGAGAGGCCCTATCTACCGGGCTTATAAAGTTAAAAGACAACCCAGAGAATTATCTGGGTTGGAAATCAAACTTCTTAGCTACGATTGAAGAATCATGGGTTTCTGAAAGAAAACAGCCAGACCTCATGGTTAAATGGTTAGGACCAGAATCGTCCAAACATGCTGAAAGCATACAAATGTGTAGTGCTGATAATCCGTCATTTGGTTTAAAGGAACTATGGAAACGTTTAGATAAATTATATGGCACACCTGAGATGTTAGAGGCTTCATTGAAACAGAAGATGGAGAAATTTCCGAAACTGACGAATAAAGGTTCTAGGCGTCTTTATGACCTGCACAATATCCTAACCGAGATCCAGTTTGTCAAGAGAAATCCAGCATTCGCAAACTTGCTGGCATACTTAGTCTCGTCCTCCGGGTCAAATTACCGTATGGACTCCAGGAGAAATGGAGCGAGAGGGCAGTCAGATATAAAGTCAGACATATTGTACCATTCCCGCCATTCACGGAATTTTACGATTTCATATCTGAAATGTGCACGCTAAAGAACGACCCCTCCGTAACTATGGACTATGATGACCAAATCACCAAGAAGCCAGCTACTCAGCAGCAATCTATGAGCAGACCTAGAACCACTGCACAGAAGACAAAGATAGACAGAAATACGGATGTAACATCCGGTGAAGAGACACTAGATGTATGTATCCTACACAAGATGAAACACCCATTGAATGAGTGTAGGGGTTTCAAAGCCAAATCCCTAGAGGAACGCAAGAAATTGCTCAAAGAGAATAACGTATGCTACAAGTGTTGCGAGTCAACGGCTCATATCAGTCGTAATTGCTCAGCATGAGTCAAGTGCAAAGACTGTGGCAGCGAATCGCACATTGTGAAAACCAAAAAGTCGTCTGTACCACCTCGCACACCCGCACAACAGCATGGCGGGGAGTCACAAGTTCCAGATAAGTCAACGGATACAGACACAGTAAGCAATATCCGGAATTTCGTGCAGTGGAAAGTCATGTGCCAAGATATTGCCAGTGAATGTATACCACAGGGATGAGCCGGACAAGGTTGTAAAATTATACCCCATTATCGATGAACAAAGTAACCGGTCTTTGGCTTCATCAGAGTTCTTCAGCTTGTTCAATGTACAAGAACAACCCGTAAGCTACAGCTTGTCAACAGTTCTGACCTCAGGTCAGCAGGGAAGGAACTTCATCCTAGAATCACTAGATGGCAATGCGCATTTTGACCTACCGCCTCTCCTTGAATGTGATAATATTCCCAACTCTGGGGATGAAATCTCGACACCTGAAGATACACAGAACCACTCACATTTGAGAGACATAGCTAGTCAACTACAACCAATTAATTACAATTGTAAGATAATGTTGTTGATTGGACGGGATCTTTCCGTAGCACACCTAGTGCTCGATCAGCGGACAGATCCAAATGATTCGCTCAACGACTAAATTTGGAATGGGTAGTTGTTGGAGAAACCAGTCCTGCCAAGTTATACCCTAATACCAAGCTAAATGTCAAACACACATTTGTAGCTAGGGACGGGGCAAATTTCGCAGTTGCGCCTGTCGCCGACAAACATGAAGTACGAGGACAGTATTTGAAAGCCAGTAAGGTGTTTGTACACACGCAGCAACAGACGACCCAGTCAAAAGACCTGGGCATTATGGTACACAAGACCCCAAGTCGAGGTTCAGAACGTGGTTTCATACCGGAACGACGCAGTGATCCGGAACAACTTGATATCACACCGGAACAAGGAGCTCCAACGCAGTTGAGCAACATTCCAACGAAGGATCAGGAGACAAGTATCACCAAGATGACACTATCTGCATACAAGGTTTCACGTACAAAACAACCCCTTGGACAGGGAGAGTCTCTGAACGCTCATGCCAAATATGCCAAAACCGATGGATTTGGACACCAACTTTGAGATACACACGTCTCAAGAAAATGCTGCAGAATCCGCAACAGCATTTGAAAAATCAGGACATATCCGGAAACACTGTACTCTGGAACAATGGAACTACATTCAAATCGAACGTGACCCCTCAGACTCGCACACGAGATCGATTCCAGATTGTGAGATTCATAAAAACGAGTGGCTACTCGGACCCACACAGCTCCCGACTACGATCAAAAGCGATTTCAATGTCGACATCGAGTTAATTTCCTGCCCCTACCCAATTTATGAACAGGCTGACCCATATGCCTACGTACAATACGGATTAATTTCCTGCCCCTACCCATTCAAGGATACACAGGGCCCTTGGATCCGAGAATCTCGGGGACTTCTCATGTTTGCCTCTGAGAAATCTGAAGTTATGGCAACATTTGCTGCAAGTGATCTCGCTTCAAATTTTAAAGAATTGTACCTTGAAGCTGGTGATAAACTATTGCAGTGGAGCTTAGGGCAACGTTGAGACTTGAATACTGACAAAAACTTGTCCCAGATATCATCAGACAGTAACCAATGACTCATAGGGGGATACTTTCAACCCTCAGGATCTGCAATCCACTCGAACTCCTTGCTCCCGTTATACGCGGGAAATTTCTCTTTCGAGATCTAAACGAAGAAACTACCAACTGGTACAAGTCCGTTCTGGAAGACTTAGCCCATGAAAGGGAATTATCGAAATATTTTAGATCAGAACAGACAACAGAACACTTTGAAAAACGGATCTCTAAAGCATGAAGACCCTGTGATAAAGTATGTGTCCGCTTAACAAGACGGCACGTACCATACAGCACCAGATGTTGGGGACTCAAGTGAAGATGGTGTTAGCTCCGCGGACATCCCGTGTGCAAAACCGAGGAGAAACTTGAATCAGTTGGCGAACTGTATGGAAGCCAACACGAAACTAGAGACATTATGCAAGGTAGGAAAATCTGCTATGTTACGCCTTGAATTAAAGATCCAGGATAAACCAGTCATTTCGGTGGTTGACACCGCGGCTGAAGTGACTGTTGTATCGAAAAGTGTGTATCAATCACTCGAACCGAAACCGCCTATAAAGCGTTATTTCAACATGCATGGTGCTGGAAAAGACATGCGTATGAAAGCATTCGTCACTGGACCCGTTCTGATGCTGACAACGAAGTATAAAATAGACCTCTATGTCACCCCAATTGAAGACGACATGTTACTAGGTCGGTCTGGACTTTTTGATAAAAGCAAAGGCCATACTTGATTGTAGGAAGAATGTCTTCTTTGTCAATGGAGAAGCTCTAGATATGAGCTACGGGCCACACGTCCAGGGCCCAACGGCACCAAAAATACCCAGGATTCGTCGGGTTAACAATACCTCCAACCCTCCGAAGAAGCGGAGATTCTTTAAAACGTGTTCTACACGTCGATCAAGAACACCGAACGGTTGATGTTATCTAGAAAACCTACTAGGGTTCTGATGAAAACAGCAGAAAAGCTGAAGTTTGAGTGATTGTCGATGGAAAACCGACAACATACCTTCGTCCGATCACGGACATGATTCTTCTTATTGAAGAAAACTAAATAAATGTATATAATTAAGTTGTACTAATATATATTGCTGTGTGATGTATTCAACAGTTCATTTATTAATATTTTGATTTATGTTTAGTGTAAATATACTTATTGAAAGTTATGGTAATATCCCAAGGATATTAGGCGGGGAGTGTAGTGGATAAATTTTTCAAATTATCATATTTTCTTTTAATCACTTATCAATCAATTATTTGGAAGTTTAAATCATTTTATGCAGGTAGAGCGTCAAAGATATTTTACCTGTGTTTGTTTGTACATACACACATAACGACAAATACTTTTTGATTGGCGCGAAAGAAGCAAACGTTAGGCTTTGAAAGTGAATATTTAGATAGTCAGTCCGCTCAATCAATCGAGATTTAGCTTTTCTAACTTGATATTGTAGTTAGGTGTAAAACTAGGTACCCAACCGTAAATTTACCGTGTAAATTCCTATTAATATCGGGTAGATTACGTACACATTACGTATATTGAATTTAGGTGGTATCTCTCCGGGAATTAGGTGTGGTATTAACAGCCAGTAGTCAGACACACGCTGGCAAAGTTTTTACCAGCCGATTTCAGATTCCACTAGAGATACTAAAGGTTAAGCTAGCTGGATCCGGTCCAGCATAAGTGTAATCCTTATCTTAATTGTATTCCGATTGCACTTAAGGTCAAGGACCACCCTTAAATGTAATCCCGGTTACATTTACGGTTGCAGGACCTCCCTTAATTGTAACCGATTACAATCGTTACCTTATAAAAACCTGTTTAAAGACGCATAGTGACGTCGCGTAATGGCGGCCACTAGCCGTATATTAATCAGTCACCCGATATGGAATATACACGGTCGGCACGTGACGTCTTTTGACCAATCAGTGTCCCAGGAATTACAATAACGGTAGGTACTGTAGGCATATGTACACTATCTCCCTAAATTGTAATCGATTACAATTAAGGGAGGTCCTGCAACCGTAAATGTAACCGGGATTACATTTAAGGGTGGCCCTTAACCGTAAGTGTAATCGGATTACAATTAAGGTAAGGATTACACTTAAGGGCTCAACAGAGCTATAAAAAATGATAACTAACTTTCCAAAAAAGACGATCATATTGACATTGTGACTGCATTTTGTCCTTGAGAATTTCTTTGTTGTGTATTTTATTTGTTACATGCACTGCTCTATTTTAATGTACTTGTAATTCTCACGTGCCCAGCAATTGATGCATATTTCAAACCAGTAATTTATCACTGATAAATTTTACTCCAGTAATTTAACCTTGATAATTTTACTCCTTTGACGGAGCATCATCGTAAAGGGGAGGTTTGGGTACCTATACACCGGTTTAACCCTACCGCTAGCTGTTGCTAGTGCCGGTACCAAGTCCAGCTATCCCGAGTTCTTATCGTTGTCTACGTCTTTTGTCATTTTATTGTTTCTCTTGTGCAGTTCCCTTGTGGATTGTGGTATGTGTAATGTTGGCCATTGTAAGTGTTTCCTGTTATCTTTCCTTCACTAAAAGTTGTATTACATTTGAAATTATTTTGAGTCTTTTACATTTGAAATATTGTATTTTATCAGAGTTTATATATTTTCAAAGACACAAATTTCACAGCAGAATTAATTTCTATTGATCAGCTATCATATCTTTTTCAAAAATCATTTGTGCAGTACATTTGAGACGTTTACTTACATTACATTTTGTTGGTCGATAATGGTATTATTATATGTATTGCGAATTTAAATCTGTATTTTAAATCTGTAAACGCCAGCTTCATTTAGAAATTCAGGCTGGAAATATGTTAACTTCTCAATACCTTTGGTCTTCGAATAGTCCAAATATCTATGACAAGCCAATAACTATATTTCTAACTCTCAATCAAATTCAATTCCAATTGTATAATTGGATGTTATTCTATAACTTTTTGTATCGTTGGCAAATGTTCCACCAGATCTGCGGTGCTTCTGTTATAAAAATACAAAAAAGATAAGTTGCGAAATTTATTACTGAAAATTTGGAAATTTTCGCAGGGCGTTATTTTTTGCGATTTTGTTAGACAAACATTTCGCAAGGGCGTTATTTTCGCACTTAAAGCCTTTTGTTTTCGACCATATCATTGCTTTTCAAATAATAATTCAAAACAAAACTATTCGCGTGAGGGAAATTTTGCGGATTTTTCTTTTAACTCGAAAATGGCGATAATTACCCTCACGCCAAAATTTCCATTTTGCAGTATTTGTATATTCTTACTAATATGAGTTACTGAATGTTTTGGGTTATATAGAGTAAAGTGAAATTAGTTGTCAAAATCATCACTTGCTTAACTTTAATTGACTGACATACGAGTATTAACTATGAAAATAGTAAAATCATCCGCAACGTTTAAGAGTTTCTTTCTGCTGCTTTGAAAAGACATAAAGACAAATTCGCATGCAGAAACTTAAGTTACAGTACTAGTTATTTCGGTAATTTATAGTGGCCAGATGTGTCCATTTTGCGTTTTTGTCTTTTCTCTTTTCACTCTCCACAGAGCGAAAACACAAAATCGAGAAGGCGAAAATGAGAAATAAGTTTCACTTCATGTTTTCGCGTTTTCGCCTTGTCGATTTCGCGTTTTCGTGTTTCCGCGCTCTGTGGAAAATGAAAGGAGAAAAGGTGAAAACGCGAAATGGCCGCATCTGACCACCATAGTAATTAGTTATTTTGAACGCTTAATAAAACTGGCTTTACACTTAAGAAAACTTTAAGCCATTATGTTATATCAGTTGGAAATTTAAAAACTAAGAGACATTTACTTAGGAACGACCATTTGATTTTCAGAAAGGGGGGGGGGTAACACAGTTGGCGGTGTTGTAAATAAATAATTTAATCTTGGTGCAAGTCAGAAAAATATTCTAATACCACTTGCCATAATAATAAATAATTCAATTTTCATTTGAAGAATAATTTTTTTATTGACAATTTGATGTAACATTCAGTGAAAATAAATAATTTGGTCGAGATTTTCATGAAAATAAAATTCTGTTTAAACAAAATTGCTCAAATTAACAATGAAGGGATAGGGATATGAAGCCTCTTCCTGAAAATCAAATGATCGAGCCCTTACAATTTTGAAGTGACCTAACTTCGCAATCACTCATACCTCTAAACAAATAATTTGCCGGTGTGTTGTAGTAAAAAATTACCCACGAAATTTAAAGAACCTAAAAATTGTTCGTAAGTCATTTGGCGTCAGATCTAAAATTAATAGAATTTCAAAGTTTCAAGGTCCGCAGAACCCATAAGACCTCTGACCTTGCTATTAGACTTACCCTGAATGTTATAGAAAACAAATGACATTGAAAAATTAAAGACAATATATTATTTATTATCCCCTCGCCCCACGGAGTTGGGGAGGGGGATATAGCATCTCGCCCGTCCGAGTGTCCTTCCGGTTGTCCAACCTCAGGTTAAAGTTTGCGTTAAGGTTCATATCTGAGAAACTACAAGTCGCACATCAATCATCTTTGGTCAGTGGAAGCGTCTTGGAGAGTGATGCTGCTTCAGATGATAATTGGGTAATTCTGACCTACATTTAACGCTTCAATGACTCGGGTTAAAGTTTGCGTTAAGGTTCATATCTGTGGGACTACATGTGGTACATCAATTATCTTTGGTCAGTGGATGCATCTTGGAGAGTGATGCTGCTTCAGATGATAATTGGGTCTATTTGACCTACATTTTACGCTTCAATGATTCAGGTTAAAGTTTGCGTTAAGGTTCATATCTGTGGAACTACATATGGTACATCAATTATCTTTGGTCAGTGGATGCGTCTGCTTCAGATGAAAATTGGGTCACTCTGACCTCCATTTTACGCTTCAATGACTCAGGTTAAAGTTTGGGTTAAGGTTTATTTCTGGAACTACATGTGGTACATCAATTATCTTTGGTAAGTGGATGCGTCTTGGAGAGTGATGCTGCTCCAGATGATAATTGGGTCACTCTGACCTACATTTTACGCTTCAATGACTCAGGTTAAAGTTTGCGTTAAGGTTAATATCTGTGGAACTGCATGTGGTAAATCAATCATCTTTGATCAGTGTATGCGTCTTGGAGATTGATGCTGCTTCAGATGATAATTGGGTCACTCTGACCTACATTTTACGCTTCAACGACACAGGTTAAAGTTTGGGTTAAGGTTCATATCTGTGAAACTACATGTGGTACATCAATTATCTTTGGTCAGTGGATGCTTCTGTTGGAGAGTGATGCTGCTTCAGATGATAATTGGGTCACTCTGACCTACATTTAACGCTTCAACGACTCGGGTTAAATTTTGCGTTAAGGTTCATATATGTGGAGCTACATGTGGTACATCAATCATCTTTGGTCAGTTGATAAGTCTTGGAGAGTGATGCTGCTTCAGATGATCATTGGGTCACTTTGACCTAAATTTTACACTTCAATAACTCAGGTTAAAGTTTGCGTTAAGGTTCATATCTTAGGAACTATTTTTGGCACATTTACCATCTTTGGTCAGTGGATGCGTCCTGGAGAGTGATGCTGTTTCAGATGATAATTGGGTCACCTTGACCTACATTTTATGCTCCAATGACTCAGGTTATAGTCTGTGTTGAGATTCATAGCTGAGATATGACATCATTCATCTTAGATTAGTGGATGCCTCATGGAGAGGGATGCTGCTTTTGAGAATTTATTGAAATATTATCTAAATTTGGAAATTTAATTGATACAGGCGAGGTGATTAGCTGTCGTTTTCGACTGCTCCAATCTTGTTTCTCAACTTATCATAGGAATTACACAGAGGACGGACGGAGAGATACACAACTTTATGGGTATCTCCTAAAACCCTGGCACTTTGTGAATGATGGTGATTGTAAAACATTCTCCAACCTAGAAACAAAATTATTTTATGACGTTCTGCTCTTTCAAAAATTCCAGATCACGGTACATAAAAATGTTCGCCTTTGATATTATCGTTCGTGCAACATAAACTATTGCTAAGAATTATTTTTTGAAAAAAAAATCTGGTTATTCAAGAATGTAGCGTGCACAGTTCTAGTATTTATTTTATTATACAATACGATTCTGTTTGATATTTCAGGGTTGAGTATATCAAACAATGTTGTATGATGCTATAATTCTGAACACTATAATCTTGCAATATCACAATTCCAAAAAAGTACGAATGTTTCTTCGCCACTAATTCCATGGCGGCAATGTATCAATTTTGAAGTTGGGAGATGATAAGTAATTATCTTTAAATGATAGTGATACCATTTGCATTTAATTCAGATATTGAAATTCTACATCCTAGATTTAGAAGTTTTTCTTATTCACCAAAGCTAGAACAGTGAAGAGGTAAGCAAACCACCAAGCCACCAATGCATATATTTCGCATGAACGAATATATGTATTGGCGCTTACAAGAAATAAATTTCTTTTTAGTTTCATTAAGGCTGGGAGATAAATGCATAGCAAACAGTGGCGGATCCTGACTTTCTGCTAAGAGGGGGCTCGACCCATATTTTTTTCCAAAAAAAAGGGGGGGGGCAGAACCCAATTTTTTTTTAAACCTCTAGGAATTTTAGATATTTTCCAACCTAAATCCGCCACTTGCAAATTATTTTTTTTTTGCTATTGAGTGGCATATCAATAGATATAATTGCATTGTCGTGATCCTCACGGCAAACGTATCTACTTTTATTTGTTTTAGTTAGATATTCTTTTTACCCATTCATTTATGGAAAGCAAATTAAAGGTGACAAAACCGACAAAATACAGAAGTTACTTAAATGCTAGATTCTGCAGACGGCCATTTTGACAACTTCTTTTATTCAGTACAGGGAAAATGATAGATTTGGAGGACCATGAGCACAAATAATAGAAACAAATACTTAATAGCATCTATTTGAAAAGCAAAAATTAGCTTACGACAGCCATGCACGAGAAAAATACTCTTTAGTTTTATACTAAATTTAAGATACTGAAAGTTTTCAAATAAAATCGTTTGTAAGCCAGCACCGAAGAAATGAATATTAATTTGGTGAGCGGTCTCGGAGACTACTGAAAAGTCCACCAACAGAGGCATCACCCAGTGGTAACAAGGAACAATACCGAAGTTACTGCACAAAGTTTAAATGTACGACAATGTCGGGCTTTCAATCTTGATAAATAGTTTTGGTGATAATGTGATTGTGTAATTGTATTTCACGCTTCGAATACTGATACAAAAACCCTTTCACTGAAATGTTATTATCATTTATTTAACTCTTTTTAATAACATTATTATCGGATATTTTGAGTTGCATAAATGTGAACAACTAAATAATATATATTCTAAATTCTTTTTGATTTAATTTACACATGACGTTTTAATCACTTCCTTCAAATCCTTTTTAGCTCACCTGACCCGAAGGGTCAGGTGGGCTATTGCCATCACTTGGCGTCCGTCGTCCGTCCGTCGTAAACTTTTTCAAAAATCTCCTCTGAAACCGCTGAACCAATTTTAACCAAACTTGGCCTGAATCATCACCAGGGTATCCTCTTTCAAAATTGTATCCGATGAGTCCGAGGACCAAACAACATGACTGCCGTTACTAAAATAGCACATAGGTGTAAATTGCTGTTTTTGTCAAATAACTCGAAAACCGTTACAGATATCAAAAATCTGACATGGTGTAAAAGTGATCAGCATGGCAAGATCTACCCGCCTTGCAATTTTGAAGAAAATCTGATAACCGGTTTTGGAGTTATTGCCCTTTTTCCGGAAATTTTTCAAAATTTTAATATATTTTATTTTTTATCAATGAAACTATAGCAGTTAGAGGTCAAAATGTTCAGCACATCAAGATCTACCCACCCTGAAATTTTGGAGAAAATCCAAAAACCCTTGTAGGAGTTATTGCCCTTTTTTCACAGAATTTTCAAAATTTTCATATTTTTCGTCTTTTATTTCCAAAACTGTAGAAGATGAAGGTTAAGTGTAAATTGATAAAATGTTTGCCATGCTGTGGTGACTTCAAAAATGGTGTTGAAAATTGATCGTTGACCGCCATTTCCAAAATGGCTGCCAAAAAAAAGGCGGGAAAATTCAACATAGTTCAATTTCAATAAAATTTGGTTTCCAAATAGATATTGATGTTGTGACTTCAAAACCAGTGTTGAAAATTGTTTGTTGACCGCCAAGAAAGGCGGGAAAAATCAACGTTGTCCGATTTCAATGAAATTTGGTTTCCAAATAGGTATTGATGTCGCTACTTCAAAACCGATGTTAAGAATTGTTCGTTGAATGCTATTTTCAAAATGGCCGCCAAAAAAGGCGGGAAAATTCAACACTGTCCGATTTCAATGAAATTTGGTTTCCAAATAGATATTGATGTTGCGACTTCAAAAACTGATGTTGAAAATTGTTCATTGAACGCCATTTCCAAAATGACCACCAAAAAAAGGCAGGAAAATTCAACATTGTCCAACTTCAATGAAATTTGGTTTCCAAATAGATATTGATGTTGTGACTTCAAAACTGATGATAAAAATTGTCATTTTGTCAAAAAAGCCAAACAAAGAAATATAGTAAAACATGATCAGACTTAATACAGTTCGAGATATTGGTGGTGTTGCAGCTACCAAAGTTTAAGAGACTGAGGTTCAACTGTATAACTTACAATGTTTTTTTTGAATAATGGTCAAATATGGGTTGTAATGGGTAGTGGGCTTTAAGTTACCGTTGAAACTGCTGAATCTACTTGCCCAGTTGGAACCATACTTAGTGACAACTGTCCATAGTCGGTACCTTTCGATGAATGTGTCTGCTAAGTCTGCATGTATTCCAAGATGGCCGCCAGTGGGGACCATTGTTTAACATTGCACCCTATGTGGAAAACACGTTCAAAAATTTTCTCCTTTGAAACTTCTAGAAAATGAGACACTTTAACATTGGGTTACTTTGGGCTGCAGTTTATGCCAGTCATGGATCAGGTGAGCTATACAGGCTCTTTAGAGCCTCTGGTTTATATAAGCATAGAAATTCCTTTGAACAAATGGACATATAACATTACATATTCATTATTTTGTTCTGGTTAGCAAATCAAAGCTTTGAATTATATTCACTTTCATATTTGACATTCATGACATTAGATTTACTTTAAAACAACTTTCTGGACATAAAAAGACTACATAATTGAGCCATTTGGTAGTCCACTTCTCCTTGGTACAGCGCTTTAAACATTAACATTTTCTAATTATTCAAGTTTTTACAAAAAGTAGCGGAAACCTGCTGAAAATTAGAAACGTTTCGCTCCAAATTAGGACGTCCATGGAATTGACATTAATTTTTTTCGTAAAAAAATCTGATAAATTTCATGTAGCGCTTCTGTAACATCACATTTTAGTACTACAGTTGGCAACTGTATTATTGCAGGCTAATGCCTTGCGGTCGAGTAGATTATTAACGTCGTTCTCCTTCACAGCAAATGGCATAAATATAAATGTTAAACTCAAGCTGAAAGGCGCTTGATCACTGAAAGCAGTGTTATGGTTCCAAACCGTGCCAGAACCCGTGCATACTAAAAAGCAGGCAAGAGTTTTGAAACAGTTAGTGCCAAATAACGTTATTTAGTTTGTCTGAAAATTGCTAAAATGTATAAGTTATATGCTTTGAAGCTTTTAGATATTTCATGAGAGTGTTTTCAATCACGCATTTGTCAAAACAGAAGACAATATATAGTGATTAATTTCTATTTATTAGCTTTCATATTTTTTTCAACAGTCATACAGATGCTTTTAGATATTCTGTTTTGTGGGTCAAAGATAGTATTAAATGTAAGTTACACCTGTAACGACCAGCTTTATTTATAGAACCGATCTAGAAATAGGTCAGCTTTAAGGATATCACGTCTCAATACTTCAAATTGTTCAAAAGATCTGTGACAAGCCAATTTCTCTATTTCTAGCTCTGAATCAAATTCAACCCACCATTTCTTTTGAAACGACCTGTACCAAGTCAGAAGCATCGCGGTCGACAATTTTCCCGGTGGTTTCCACTTGATTTGTCTCCTGGACTTTTGCTCTTGACAACTCATTTTGGTAATATTCCCATTCACTATATACCATTTGTATAATTGATTGTGGTCTCATTATTTATAATTTAATGCATTTTGAGCTGTTAGTCGTCGAATGTAACACAAAGGTCCAGAACTTTGGTCTTTCTTTGATAAAAAACTTAAAATAGCAAAAGTTAAAAAATTGATTTTGCCTTGTGACAAGTGCGTTCCTTTGCCTATAAAAATACAAAATACTAAAGTCGCATAACAGTATATTTTGTTATGCTGTACACGTGTTTCAAGGAGTAACCTCTCATCAGCAGCATTGAAATAATATGGAAAGCTGTAATACAAAAAAAATGGGTTACTTTTAGACTCTCTGAGATTATTATGTTTGGCCGTCTGAGTATTTAGTTTGTACCCGCCTTGAAGTGAAATAAATGACTAAATACCGAAGTTACTGTGAATTTGGATTCTGCATATGCGCATTTCGACAACTCATGTCTCTTCAGTGCAGATAAAATCAAAACGTGTGGAAGACCATGGAGGACCATGAGCACAAATAATAGAAACAAATACTTAATAGCATCTATTTGAAAAGCAAAAATTAGCGTACGACAGAGCCATGCACGAGAAAAATACTCTTTAGTTTTATACTAATTTTAAGATACTGAAAGTTTTCAAATAAAATCGTTTGTAAGCCAGCACCGAAGAAATGAATATTAATTTGGTGAGCGGTCTCGGAGACTACTGAAAAGTCCACCAACAGAGGCATCACCCAGTGGTAACAAGGAACAATACCGAAGTTACTGCACAAAGTTTAAATGTACGACAATGTCGGCCTTTCAATCTTGATAAATAGTTTTGATGATAATGTGATTGTGTAATTGTATTTCACGCTTCGAATACTGATACAAAAACCCTTTCACTGAAATGTTATTATCATTTATTTAACTCTTTTTTATAACATTATTATCGGATATTTTGAGTTGCATAAATGTGAACAACTAAATAATATATATTCTAAATTCTTTTTGATTTAATTTACACATGACGTTTTAATCACTTCCTTCAAATCAGCACTTGATCTGTCTCCTGGACTTTTGCTCTTGACAACTCTGTTCGGTAATATTCCCATTCACTATATACCATTTGTATAATTGATTGTGGTCTCATTATTTATAATTTAATGCATTTTGAGCTGTTAGTCGTCGAATGTAACACAAAGGTCCAGAACTTTGGTCTTTCTTTGATAAAAAACTTAAAATAGCAAAAGTTAAAAAATTGATTTTGCCTTGTGACAAGTGCGTTCCTTTGCCTATAAAAATACAAAATACTAAAGTCGCATAACAGTATATTTTGTTATGCTGTACACGTGTTTCAAGGAGTAACCTCTCATCAGCAGCATTCAAATAATATGGAAAGCTATAATACAAAAAAAATGGGTTACTTTTAGACTCTCTGAGATTATTATGTTTGGCCGTCTGAGTATTTAGTTTGTACCCGCCTTAAAGTGAAATAAATGACTAAATACCGAAGTTACTGTGAATTTGGATTCTGCATATGCGCATTTCGACAACTCATGTCTCTTCAGTGCAGATAAAATCAAAACGTGTGGAAGACGATAAAGTCAAAGTTATTTAAAAACTGATAGAGAACAAATTACCAAATATGATCTAAATAGAAAGCCAAAATCAGCTAAGGACAGAGCTTTGCATGGGGGAGATACTCCTTAGTTTCAACAAAATTTACTAAAATTAGATATTGTAAGGTTTCAAATACACTCGGCTTTCGGGTCAGCACCGAAGCACTGACTACTGGGCTGGCGAATACCCTCGGGGACTAACAGTCCACTAGCAGAGGCATCGACCCAGTGGTAAAAAATAACTAAATACCGAAAATACTGTGAATTTGGATTCTGCATATGCGCATTTCGACAACTCGTGTCTCTTTAGTGCAGATAAAATCGAAACGTTTGGAAGACCATAAAGTCAAAGTTTTTTAAAAACTAAAAGAGAACAAATTACCAAATATGATCTAAATAGAAAGCCAAAATCAGCTAAGGTCAGAGCTTTGCATGAGGGAGATAGTCCTTAGATTCAACAAAATTCACTAAAATTAGATATTGTAAGGTTTCAAATACAATCGGCTTTCGGGTCAGCACCGAAGCACTGACTACTGGGCTGGTGAATACCCTCGGGGTCTAACAGTCCACCAGTAGATGCATCGACCCAGTGGTAACAAATAACTAAATACCGAAGTTACTGTGAATTTGGATTCTGCATATGCGCATTTCGACAACTCATGTCTCTTATGTGCAGATAAAATCGAAACGTTTGGAAGACCATAAAGTCAAAGTTGTTTAAAAACTGATAGAGAACAAATTACCAAAATATGATCTAAATAGAAAGCCAAAATCAGCTAAGGACAGAGCTTTGCATGAGGGAGATACTCCTTAGATTCAACAAAATTCACTAAAATTAGATATTGTAAGCTTTCAAATACAATCGGCTTTCGGGTCAGCACCGAAGCACTGACTACTGGGCTGGTGAATACCCTCGGGGTCTAACAGTCCACCAGTAGATGCATCTACCCAGTGGTAACAAATAACTAAATACCGAAGTTACTGTGAATTTGGATTCTGCATATGCGCATTTCGACAACTCATGTCTCTTCAGTGCAGATAAAATCGAAACGTTTGGAAGACCATAAAGTCAAAGTTGTTTAAAAACTGATAGAGAACAAATTACCAAAATATGATCTAAATAGAAAGCCAAAATCAGCTAAGGACTGAGCTTTGCATAAGGGAGATAGTCCTTAGTTTCAACAATATTTACTAAAATTAGATATTGTAAGGTTTCAAATACAATCGGCTTTCGGGTCAGCACCGAGTTCTGAAAATGATCAAGGTATAAAACTACAGAGGCCTTAAGACCTCAACGCGGACTGGATGTTGTGGTTAATCGCTTACATTCAAAGTTAGAAGACAAAATGCTATTTTTTCTCAAGTTATCGGTCGGAAACCTTTTTGGGGCTGACAGTTGGATGGAAACGAGACTGAGGGTATAACATAATACGCCGTTACTTCATTTCATGCAATTGGATATGAGAAATGAGACATCGAATGATAGTGATTGTAACATTGTCCAATCTTGAAAGGAAACTGCCTTATAATTTTGTGACGTTCTGCTATATTTTATACTCAAGATTTCTGTATTAACGAATGTAGATGATATTATCAGTCATGAGACATAACTATCGCATAATTAAAGAATTATATATATATTTTAAAATCTAGTAATTTCAGAACGAAGCGTGTAGTTCTTGTATTGAATTAACATGTATTACGCAACACATATACAATATTTCGGAGTTGTTCTTAAAATATCAACTATGATGCTTTGATTTTAGATACTGTTTCATTATAATAAATAAACGTGTTCATCTGCTGAAAAATATTCACTCTATGACGTCATAATGTAATGAACTATAGATTAATAAAACAATCATGGTCTTTCGGTAATAGTTATCACACGAGGACGCGGTGTGGTGAATGAAAGGATATGGAGTAAATGCACATAAGACAGAGACTCTACAAATGCACAGCGAAAACAAACAAAGGAACAACGGCCGGAGGGGTGAACTTATACAGACACACAAATTAGTGAAGGAAAGATGACAGGAAACACTAACAATGGCCGAACATTACAAACAAAACCCACAATCCACCACGGAACTGTACAAGAAAAATAATAAAATGACAAAAGACAAACATTGACAACAATAGGATCCCGGGATAGTCGGACTTGGTACCGGCACTAGCAACAGCTAGAAGTAGGGTTAAACCGGTGTATGGGTACCCCAACCTTCCCTTTCTCTATCCCGTTTCCCTATGGTATAATAAACATATAAATAAAACCCAATACAGTTAGAACACTAACTTCAAGACCACAATCTTGAAAATGAAAGAATAAGACAAAACGTAATTTGAAAAGATGGGTCAAGGAGCCTAGTCTGCTGGTAAAACACTGTCGCACTACGGAAATTAAAAAATCCAATTCAAAACTTCCCGAAGGGTTTGGGAACGAATCATCATGGATTTCAGTAGACATCGGCAGTATCAGTGAGAGAGGCCAGTATAACTGTAAATCTTCAGGTCATTTGATCCAAAAGCCAATTTAACGGAATCATGTAGAATATCCGGTCAATATCCCCTATTACGTAAAGAATGTAAGTTACGTCCCAGTTTTTCTGGATTTTTATCAGTTGTTGACATTCTGCAAAAACGAGGGTGAGAAATTCCCTTAGAAATAAGCTGTCTGCTAGTCGCATTATATTTAGATATCAAATGTTCATATCTTCTATAAAACGTCTTAAAAGTGTTTATCAATCTATGAAATCTGTAACCTTGTTGTAAAAGTTAAGATGTGATAGTAAGTTTACGTTCATTCAAGAGTAGAACACGCGTGCAAATCGTACCAGTTGAGATAAATACACCCCATATGATGGAGCTACAGGAATGTCGCCATCAAAAAAAAGGGAAATTAGTAATAGTTAAATCGAAATCACCCCTTTTATCATAAATTTTAGTTCTAATTATTTCAGAGTCAACGGTGATAGTTAGATCGAGAAAAGGGCGGTATTTAGAATCATTGCTTGCTTTATTAAGTTTCAGTTCTTGTGGGTAAATGAGGTCGACACAGACTAAAAACTGGGAATTGTCAATAGTAAGGATATCGTCGATATACACTCTGTTGAAAATTGAAATAAGTCGATCACTGTTTTGTATTGGTTCCATTCTGTAGTTTTTTCATAAAGTCCCGTTCGTAACGGACCAGAAAAAGGTGCACAGTTTGTACCCATGGGAATCCCAATGACCTGTTGATAAACCATGTTGCCAAAACGAACAAAAATGTTGTCTACCAAAAGATTCAGTGCCTTAATCATGTCATCGCAAGTCCAGGAATAAGGTAAGTGACGTCAGAATCCTTGCTCTTTATTACAACAAGTGAACTGTGGACCAGAAAATTTGAAAGACCATTTTAAGTTGTCCTAATTTAGATTCAATCAATTCATGTGGAAGGGTAGTATAAAGTGTAGAACAATCATAACTGTCAATAGACGAAACTGGTCTTTTTATTGAATTTACTTTATCTAAAACTTCTATGGATTTTTTAGACTCCAAAAGTAATTTACACCACAGTTTCAGTTTTGATAAGTTTTTCACAGTATTCGATATAAACTAATTCTTTGATACAGGCGAATGCACTGTTTAAATGGATGGATAAATTAGTGGTAGAACAGTTACTCGATGCCGAAATGAAACGATGTTTGTTGGAATTTTTGTAAAGCTTGGGAACCCAGTACATAGTAGGCAACGTGTTATCTTTAGGTGGAACTTGGAGCATATCTGTATCGCTGTAGTGCTGTTTGGTTAATGTTTTTCGTCAAAATTAGTACGTTCGAAAGTGTTTGACCACCAGTTCATTTTGTTGGACATCAGTATAATATTTATTTGAAATAATAGCAAAGTTGCTGGAGGCTTTATCGGATGGTACAAACACATATTTATTGCTGAGATCTCTTAATTTAACTTAATTCTGCTTACAGACAGCTTAGTCGGTGACTCTTTATAATTATCTTTATAAAAAATTATTCTGTTGGTGACTTTTGAAATAATTCTATCTTTGAAAATATTGAGTGCTTGTTTGTCTGCACTTTCTCGTTTGCACCATTTTAAACAATAATTGGTCAAAACATATCAAAACATGCTTGTCAGTTTATTTTCGAAGGTGGGCGATATTTTGGCCCCGTTCTCAAGAATTTTCTTACTTCTTTATCATCGATGATGTTTAAGTTCCTCGTTACTACATTTCTGCATGGGTCATAGCGATATGGTGACGTGGAATAGCCTCAGCTGCTCGAAATTAGCATCACAGGTTATAGATGAGTAATTGAAAAAATACTCCTAGGAGGCTTTTTGTAAGAGAAGGAAAAGAAAGGCATGTCCTGGTTGTCAAAATAAATGGGAATACGTTTTTGAATATCTGGGTCCCGAAAAATGCCTGCGATGTCGATTAAATCAATTCTTTTATCTATATATTTAATTTTCAAAAATTGTTTTACATGTTCATCGGGTTTGTCGATTCTCCGATAAAGCCGACAATAGCAGAAAGCATCAATAATTTTAGAACATTCATAGAGCGGGCTATTTACAGACAGGGTATCACACTCCAAAGAGATTTTGTAAAATTGATTAACAGGAATTGAACAAAGTTTAGTAAACAAGCCGTGCCGCCCATTGTTTTTGAAAACGGTATACAAATCTTTAACATTTCGGAGGTTTTCACTCTTCGGCCATGTGACCTGCGATGGCGTAATTTCGGAGAAGAAATACTCATGATGTCAATTGAAGCGCACTGAGAGATATTTCCTTAGTCAATGATGTTATCATTTAAACCAAAAGGGTAAACTGTCTGAAGTTTTTGTATCCAAGACAATTCAGATTCTCCTCTTGATCTCATAGATTCTCTCTTGGATTTATCAGGGGATTTTTCAACAATTTGTTGGACTTTAATATACTTTCTATCATGTCTTTTCAAGCCCGAGTGTGATAACTAATTTATATCCCAGCTAATATATAAAGTGAAGAAACATCGATATACATTCTTAAAAATATTTCTATGCTTATTATGTAATAAAATATATATTTCATACCATATTAATATATATATCCTTATTGTGCTCCACAACGACTCTTTCTATACGACTTTTTAACACGGTAACTCCAACGAGTTCGTGGTCTAGTAGGAAGAACGACCCTGGTTCGAATGCCACTATGGACTATGTTATTTTTCAACGTTTTAAAATCTTTATATTTAAACATAGAATTTTACTAAGTTCAAAAACTATTGACCTGGAAACACAAATATTCACCTTGACCGATGGTCTCGATGCATACTTGTTAACAGGTCAATAGAAAAGCGTATTCACCTTTGAAAAATCCATAATTATAGAGGAATTTTGTATTAAATACCATATAAGCTGGTGATTTATTACTTTTTTGATGATCATGACAATTGTCGTCAAAGCTGTTTACTGTTTATTGAGTGGCATTTCTATGAATGTTACTGACTCCCATTTTTCATGCTGATATTCGATGATATAATCATATCTACTAAAATGAGTCCGAGACGCTCAAAATCTTTTGTCTTGTACTCTCACTGGTGTTCGATTAATTTTTCTCCTTAGAAAAAAAAATAATAATATTACTGATAAATGAAATCACCACCAAAACGCCATTGTTGGCATCTGTGACTTACTTCGATTGTCGTGTAAACGGATCTATACCCAACTGGAATTTATCGGATATTTTGTTTTCGAAATCCTGTTTTTAAACTTTTATATATGATTATCAGGTTTGAGGGGACCAAAAGATTTGATTACACGTCCATGTCGTTTCTTTAATTATGAGTAATGGACTTGATGAATATGTAGATAAATGTATACCAAAATTACTGTTGATCTAGTATCTTCATATATGGTCATTTTGACATGCACGTATTAAGTCTCATCAATGCATCTAGACAAAACATTTGGAAGATTAAAAAACATAATATGAAAAGTTCATAACCATAATATGAAAGGTTCATAGAGTACGAACAACCAAATGTATCTAAATAGAAGTCAAAACCAGTCAAGAAGTTTTTAAGAGGTTTTAAAAACAGAAAAAAAAAATAAGAATTTCGATATTTGAAATTTAAAAAAATAAATAGGTTTTCAGGCCAGAACCGAAGTACTGGACTACTGGACTTGTAAATAGCAACGAAGACTACAATCACCAGCCAGTCAGTGTTAATAAATCAATAAATAACGAAGTTACCATAATTAGTATCTGTATTTGGCAATTTCAATTTGGATATATTTTGTCTTTGCAGTGTAGATCAAAACAAAACATTTGTATGACCAATAAACTGTTGACACAGGATATGTCTCCCCTGTCCAGTGCATCAATTAAATCTGAACATTGACCTACAGCCATTATTAAGAAATGTGTGCTCTAGCTTGCTCAAAATGTTCATGTGATTATTCATGCATGATTGGAGGGCCAAGGTCACCATCTGGTTGTGCAATTAAAATGTACTCCTCAAGACAGAGCTTCATGTCAAAATTCAAGTGGCTAGGAAGAGCAATATTATACAATTAAATATTTCAAATAAGTAGAGCATGCCTGCGGGAATATATAGACATAGAATGCCACTAAAACTGATCTGAGCTGATCTTAATTCAACTGCCTACCAAATATCAATGGGCTACCATGAATGGTTGATGCTAAACAAACACAAGGAAAAACTTAAACATACACTAAAAATGATACCACTGATGCTAATGTAACTGCATACCATATATCAATGGGCTACAATGAGTTTTTGATGCTAAACAGACACTAGAAAAAACTTCAGCATTTGATAAACAGTGCATAATTTCAAAGTCAGTGATTTATGGACATAAAACGCCCCTAAAAATGATCGGCATTGATGCTTATGTTACTGCATACCAAATATCAATCAGCTTCCATGAGGGGTTGATGTGAAACAGATGCAAGAAAAAAGTTAAACAATTTGACAAAGATTGAAACATTTCAAAGTCAGTAGATCATGACTTCAGGGTGAAAGGACAAAAAAATCACCGTAACTGATTTGTGTTGACACTTGTGCAACTGCATACCAAATATCAATGGGCTGGAATGAGTGGATGATATTAAATAGACGCAAGAAAAAACTTTAAAATTTAATAAAAAGAGCAAATTTTCTAAGTCAATGGACCATTAAGGGAGTATGAGCATCAGATTTCTGAAGCATTCGATATCCTCGGGTTTTATCCATTCAAACAGTGTTAAAATGTTTGCACATGGATCATATTTTCTTGGTCATAGGTCACTTTAAAATGCATAAAATAGACTGTGTATAAAATTTAATCAACTTCCAATTATAGGTTCATATATTTAAAAGCCTATAAACATCTTATGCAAATTGAGGGAAAACTCTAGAGAGAACTGTTTCCCGTCAAAATTTTGACGTGTTATATCTCAAAAATTCATGGATTTTCAAAATTTATTGGTCAAGTTGTTCCATTAGCAATGCTCTTCAAAACAAAAGGTCAGAATTTAAATTCTAATTACAAAATTTCTGACACTCGTACTCCCTTAATGCAGGGCATAGAAATAAATCGCTATAAAAATAATCTGCACTTATGCTAATGCAACTGCATACCAAATATCAATTGGCTACCATGAGTTGTTGATGCTAAACACACGCAAGAAAAATCTTAAACACTTGATAAACAGCTTAAAATTTAAAGGTCAGTGAAGCATGAATGCAGGGGCATAACCATAAATACCGCTTAAACTGATCTGTACTGCTGCTAATGCGACTGCATACCAATAAGCAGTATGTTATAATTGGTGGTTGATGTTAAACAGACCCAAGAAAAAACTTGAACAATTAAAGACGCCTCCGTTGCCAACGTAGACGCTACCACCGGAATCAGCATACCTAAGTCTCGCTTATTTGAATATCGTCAAAGGCTCGATAAAACCTAAAATATGAAAGGCTAATAGAGAAAACAAGCAAAAGGATAAGTAACTTTTAAATTATAAAAATGTTGAAGCAAAAAAAGCTATGATGTTTAAGTTGTAATATATATTGATGTCCATTTCATTGAAATGTATATGACACAGATCTACTCTTTTACACATTATTATCGGTTAAATTAGATAAACTCAATTATAAACATTGAATTCCTTTTTGATTAAATTCACAAATGACATTACAGTCACGTTTATGTGTTAAATCCTTTTAAAATAAGTATAAAAATTATTTTGTACTAATGGAAATTACATTACAATGTTTACTTTTTCATTTATTTTGTTCTGCTTATCATATCAATTAAAGCCGTTCGGTTGAGTTCACTTTTTGTCTTTGATATTCATGGTCAATAATAAAGTACTAGATGCACTTGAAGACCACACATTCGGATTTTATTTAGTTTGTGAGTGAGTCGGCCGCGTTTATACGTCGATAAAATCCTACAAAATTACTTTTATTCCTCAGTAATATATTAGAAAGTTGAATACGTTTCCCGACAATATAGGACGTCCGTGGATTATTAAATGACATTCAATAAATTTTGTAACGTCACAAATCCTTTCATGTACTCTCAATTTTTGACACTATTTCTATATTGTAGAGAAATTTAAAATTTTTTCTCTGCAACGGTAAATGGTACAGTCTGGACATATTACCAGTTTCATGTGGTCATACCATATTTTTGGACGCATTTCCATTCATAGGTAAATGGTTAAATCTTAAAAATTTGTCACAAGCTTTGCAAAAAGGTTTTAAAAATTTTAACGAGATGTGCAAGCACCAAAATCTGGTACAGAATTAATATCTTCCATCAAAAAGGTTAATTATCAGAGCGAATGTAAAAGTCACGTGGCCGATTATAAATACAATCCTACCAAAAGTAAAATTTGTTATGCTGTACACGTGTTTCAAGGATTAACCTCTCATCAGCAGCATTAGAATCAAATTGCATGAAAAGCCATAATACAGTATTTTGATGAATTTAAATAATGCTCTTCTTCAATGGATAAGTTAACATGCATGCTGCCTTTCAACAATCATCATTTATAAAACTGTGACTGATTACAGTTTTACATTAATGAAAAAGTGTGGAAAATTTCATAACATTTGGAACATTCTCAAAATTAATCGCAATGGATGTCATTTTTAAAATTCCAGGTTTATTCCCTCGACACATTTCCAACTGTTACCTATATTGATATAGGATTATAGTCTGAAAGGATGGTCGTGGAAATTATTATTTTCCGAATTTTCACTTTGATCTATTTCCTCATAATTATAATCGTTTCCATGGCAACTGCCGAAATTTGTCCAAATTTTAAGGAGGTCTTGCATCACAGTTCTGACGTAAATTTGTTCTGTATGGAAAGAAACAAAAGACTTGTCATTTATCTCATTGCTCAGATATCTGATAGCTTCTACTTCATTGCAAGCTGAACAAAGAGTATCATGTTTACGGCCAGACAGGTCGTGTTCTATACTATCTCTTAAACAATGACAAATCATTATTTTCACCTGCTGCCATCCTTATTTTTTTATAATTCCTTTGTTTCTTCGTTATTCTCATCAATAGTTCGCAGTTTCATATTAGACACGTTGGCTCAACAGCGATGACGTCGACGTTCTTGAAAGGTTCTGAAAGCAGTAAAACCTTTCTAACATGTACACAGCAGAAAAATTAATTGCTCTTGTAATAGTCATTACGGCTGTACGTTTGCTAGCCTATTACATCATAAGCACTTTCTGAATAAAGTCTTAGTAGTTCTTTGGCTGGCATAAACATTGCATAAATTTGACGAAATATCACGTCATAAATATATGGTTCTTTTAATTCTGTGGATCTCAAAATATACAAGGGGACATACAAGATAACAGTAAAAAAGACCTATTGAAAATAATTGCTATTTTTATTACTTAAACGTTGGTGTCTTCATGAATTGGCATTCAATTACTGCTACCACATACTCAATCTATTTATTTATCTGTTAATTCGAATTTGTGTACAATGAGTTTCACAATGTTAAAATTTGATGAATACAAATTAGATTTTACCTTACTTTTTATAACAATTTACTGTTTTATCAAAATTCGAATTCCTTATATATTGTGGCTTCATCCCGCGTACTGCGCTCAGTGAATGTTTTTTGCACTGGATTTAGCCTCCTATTGAGATATTTTTAGTAATGAGTACATCTTTCTGACTATTTGTTGGTTTATATGAATCTAACACCGGTGAAAAGGCAAGATCAAGAAATCTCAGACACCCAAGGGTAAGATTTCAATATTTCTCTGACGAGGCTTGCCGAGTCAGAGAACCATTGAAATCTTACCCGAGGGTGTCTGAGATTTCTAAATCTTGCATTTTCAACGGTGTTTGATTTATTTTCTCACTTTTGTAATCACGAACTACGATTTATTTACCACCAAGCCGTATTGACATCCGACGTTCCTAAGCGACGTCAATGACGTCTGAATACGTTGCTTGGTAATTTCTGTCTTGTACCAGGGGGTACAAGACAAGGAAATCTCACACCGCTAAAAATAGGAACTGTCCTGTCTCAAAAGTGAGAAATGGCTATCCTTATTATTTGATTCTAATGCTGCTGCTGCTGATGAGGAGATGTTACTACTAGTAACAAGTTTACAGATAACAAATTTTACTGTTTATTATGCAACTTTGGTATTTTTGTAGGACTTTACTTTTTATTGACACCATGATAATTCTGTATGCTTTGGAAAATGCAATAAATTACAAATTATTTTATGATGGTGGCTTATAAAATTTATGAGCCCCATATTGCATGCTAAAGCAAAATTTCCGTTATTATTAAAGGAAAATCAATGAAAAATGAAATAATTCTGCACACAACTCTAATGAAGTTAATGAAATATTGTTTTTTATCACGAGGTGACTGTCATTTTTCTGGCATTACTGTAATTTAGAAAAACCATAACACTCTCAATATTAGATAGAAACGTAATTTCAATCAGTCGTATAATTCTTGAAAAAGATTGATTGGTATTTTTGAGAGCATTACTTAGTATCTTTTCGCAATCAAGAATTAATGAAGTTAAATATAACTTATGTCAAAAATCAATGTGGCGTGATGTGGTAATGACACATTCAGTGGGAAGCATAGTTTGCATCATTTAATAATATTGATATATATAATTCATAGCATACCTGAATAATAATTACATATCTAGATATCTAGTTTATTGCTCTGATTGCATGGTTTTTATTTTATCTTCAAGAGATAAAGCAAAGATTCCGTTTCTTGAACTCAAAATTCCCTTTGTATAAAATCATAAGCCATTTATTTATTGTTATCTCTGCTGCTGTTACGAAACTTTACACAAAGAACATTATATACCGTATTACTCAATACACTGGTTATAAAATTACAATTACAAAACAACAAGTAGGGAACTCCCATAAATAAAGTATAGAAACTACGAAAGCCTGGAGGGGACTTCTTAATTCTTAATACTTAACTCTTAATACTTAATTCTTAATTCTTAATACTTAATTCTTAATACTTAATTCTTAATTCTAAATACTTATTTCTTAATACTTAATTCTTACTTCTTAATTCTGAATACTTATTTCTTAATTCTTAATACTTAATTCTTAATACTTAATTCTTAATACTTAATTCTTAATACTTAATTCTTAATTCTTAATGTTTTATTCTTAATTCCAAATAATTAATTTTAATGAGGTTGTTCACTCTGCACACGACACGCATATTTGATCGATCAATTTCATACATGTATGTCAACGAGTAAAGATCAAACCTAAAAAAATGGGGTTGATTGATTCAAACTTTTCGTAAGAAAATGGAACAGCTAAGTAAAAAAATGCAAATACTTTGAAACATGAGAGTAAGTGAGAACCAAACCGTCAATCCAAAAGCGAACAATCCCAAGGACAATGACAACATTAGAAACAAAAAAGGGGAAAAAACAGACACAACATGGGTACGGCACAGAAAAGAAAAATGAAGACACACACACACAAAGATGAACAATACGGACCCAATAAAAAAACCATGGGTGAGATCAGGTGCACCGGTAGAGTTAGCATCTCCTGCTTCTTATAAGACATCCGCCGTGTTGAACATGTCAAATCCGGTAGAGGAAACAACAATTAAGCTTTAAAGGGTAAGATCTGTTGTCATGTGGGAAACAGATATCCCATAGCGGTCCACAAGATGGTGATGTCGACCGTAAAACCGTTTGCAACAAGAAATTTTTAAAAATCGGCAACAAATGCACTAATTAACATTTTCGTTTATTTCTTAGTTGTTTATATTTTAAGTTACAGTGTTAATTAAACAAGACCTACAGATTGAATGTGTAATACATGAAATTTCTTGGGTTTTATTTGCTAACACGTACATGTTCATGCCCTCGGGCATGTCTTTGGGTACCATACATGCCTCATGCACGTGTGTCATCACTTAAAAATGCAACAAATATAAATTATAAGATATTGGCAGATATGGTTCTTTGAATCAATTTTTCTATCTTTATTCATTTTAACGCTTACACAACTTATACTTTTTTTTTCTCGTATTCAGGGTTTTTATGTATTTCTGTTCGACAATTTCTTATAACTTTGTAAAGAGTGGACTTTGAAGTATTTTTTTACATAATTTTGAAAAGCCATATGCATTAAAATTTGAGTGGCATAAATTTAGTCTCTAGTCAATTTTTATAAGAAAAAATAATAAATTCGAATAATGTGTGACTGGTGTTTTCGACATTTACACTTACAATTTGGGGTAATTATTTTTTTAGTGAATTAAATATACAAATATTCAGTAAGACATTACATTTTGACAAATATCTACTCTCTAGCAATCATCTGATGCCATGAACTTACAGCTGTTATAAGTTAA